>CAUYQG010030163.1:0-25396 GCA_963574415.1 Tarsius wallacei | reverse complement strand
CACTCTGTCACCCAGGCTGGAGTGCAGTGGCCGCTCCTGGCCACCGCAGCCTTGACCTGCTGGGCTCTGGCGATCCTTCCGCCTCAGCCTTCCAAGTAGCTGGAACTACAGGCGCACGCTACCACGCCCGGCTAATTTTTTGATTTATTGTAGAGATGAGGTCTCACTTGCCCAGGCGGGTCTCGAACCCGCGGGCTCAGGCAATCTACTCACCTCAGCCTCCCAAGGCGTGGGATTACAGGCTGAGCCACCAAGCCTGGCTTCTACCACGTACTTTATACTACCGTCTCTCCTGTCTCACTCCAAGCACTTGCCCACCCTCCAACTCCATTTTATCATTAGCTATCAAACCTGCATTTGTCTTTCTTTTCACCACCAATAATATAAACAAGATAGTCCAGTGCTTAAGTGGCTCTCTGGCCTGCGCCTGGGATGCTCGAGTTAGGTCATTTTAAGCCACAAGTCTCTGCCCTAGCAGCTCCTTCTTCCTGGTGAATTTTTGTGTCTTTTGTGGGTCATCCTTGAATGTCCCTTTTCCTGAATTAATCAGAGGGTTAATCCCTACTTCTGTACCTGCCTGTCATTTCATTTGTTCCATAGTGGCATTCACATTTGTGTACCTGTCTCCTAGAATATAGGTTATGTGAGGGAAGAGTCTTCACTCACCTTTGTGTAGCCAGCATTGTGACCATGCTGATCAACACATCAGCCGAATACATCAGCAGAACACATCAGCATCATCTGGGAGCTTTTCAAAAATATGGACACCAGAGCTCACCCCTAGACCTACAGAAAGAGTCTTGCAAATCCATATTTTTAGAAGTCCCTATACCCTCATTACACAATGCTAACTTTAAAAACACACAGATAATATCTATACATTTATAGATATGAAGGGGTTGCAGCCTGCAAGGCAGTCATCCCACAGGCTGGGAGGCAGGCCTCTGGCCGCTTTGAAGTAGGAACTTTATGTTGAAGGGGTTGACTGATCATATATATTCAACAGGTTGTAGGAGGAGCTATGAATATTCATGAAGGTGGTCCTGCTGCATGTGTACTGAACCAACATGCATGTTATATATATGATCCATATTCACCTTGGGGTGGAGAATTAACATTTAAATGTATTAAATTGGGCCCTGTACCTGAAAAGGTCTTTTCAGGACAACGAAGTCTTTCAAGTGTGCAGTCTCTGTAAACCAGCCAGAACCAGTCCATGGTTGGTGGTTTTCTTATCAGGAGAAAGTTACTGAAATCAGTCTCTTGTCTAATCGAAACTGTAATTACGGCTAGTGGAAGAGGGGGTCAGTTGGTCAGTGTCTGAGAGTTGGATGAGTTGTAATTGTTTTAATTTTGCTTATCTCAAAGCCATTGCTTACTTAGCTGCTAGAGAAAAAGAAAAATCTTGTGGCAGTCAGAATATAGTTTATTCTTTCAGTATAGGGGTGTATGACTTAACCCTTGCCTGGCATGACCTTAAGTCCTGTTTATAATTTGATATCTTATGGCCACAAAGCATCTGTCAGTCTTATGAACTCTATTTTAACCTTAATGCTGGTTAGTTGTGGTGTCTAAACCCCAGTTGTGAGGGTGTTAGAGGTTGAAAAGAGGCCATTTTCATTATATTAGAACAGTCATTTAGAAAAGACTTAAAAACATGCATTCTTTTGTAGCTGAGTTGGGCTAAATGTAAAAGCTGCTTGGATTCAAAAGTGTACATTTTTCCTATTCCCCCCTGCTTCTCCTCTCCTAGTGTGGCCTTTCCCGACTGACTGGCCACTGTTATCTAGTAGGCCATTGCTGGTGCTGAAGAAGCAGCAAGGCAAGCCAAACCACCTACTGATTAGGAGAGTGGACCAAGGCCGACTGGAGTGTGTTTGAAAGCTTGGAGTGGGCGTTGCCCACCTCCCCTCCATCTGTGAATACAAGGACATTGGACTGTGACAAGCCAGGGCTCTGGGAATAAAAGATTGTTACAATTATATTTTCCCTTCCATCCAAATACTGCAATTGTCTGCCCCTTCCTCTAAAAATGCAGTAAAAGAAAATATTGTAAATTCCAAAATGTTATCTAAAATGTCAGCATGACCAGGAGACTTTGTGTCACCTCAGTGGTCATGTATCAAATATTGTTAATGTAAATCTTGGGTCATGCTAAAACCTTACATAGGCTTCAAACTCGGAGTGGGTGAAGGACTATGAATTTTGGGTATAAATACTGGAATGAGGCTGGGCTCGGTGGCTCAGCCTGTAATCCCAGCACTTTGGGAGGCCTAGGCGAGGGGATTGCCTGAGCCCGTGGGTTCGAGATCTGCCCGGGCGACTTGGTGAGACCTTGTCTCTACGATAAATAAAAAACTAGCCGGGCGTGGTAGCACACACCTGTAGTTCCAGCTACTTGGAAGGCTGAGGCAGAAGGATCGCCGGAGCCCAGCAGGTCGAGGCTGCAGTGGCCAGAAGCGTGCCACTGCCCTCCAGCCTGGGCGACAGAGTGAGACTCCGACTCAAAAAAAAAAAAAAAATACTGGAATGATTTGTGTTGCGGGCAGTGATGCCGACCCATCTCCCTATAACCTGGTTATAGAAATGAAAACACTCCCTTTTCTCCCTCTCCTATTTTAATTGGCCATGAGGGATAGTAGCCGATTTATTGGATCTGGGGCAACAAGGGGATAAAACGTGGGTTGTCTGATCTCCCATCCCATCATGACTGGGAACTAAGTTTTAAGGCTTTCGAAGGTTCCCTTGGCCAAGGGGGATGGGGGTGGGGGGTTCTGTTCAGTCAACAGGGGCTTCGGATTTTATTTTTAGTTGACGGCAGGTGTTTAATATTTCTTGGATGTCTGGTCAATTACTCAACAAAACTCGCTAGAGAATCTTGTCTACCTCAGCTTGCTTCTCCAGCTTGTGGGTTTGTGTGTGTGTATTTGCTTTTGATTTCACTTTCCATTTCCTCTAACTTGAAAGTATCTGTATTGGTAACAACCAAACAGCAGACATTACTGATACAAGACAATGTTTGTTTAGATTATTTTAGTTGCTGATCTAATTTCTGGCGTTTTATGGTAAATGTCGTTTTCACAGTCTCAAACATCCAGCAGCACCCTCAGTTAGAGTTACCTGTCCAACCTGAAGCATCTTTCGGGATTTTAGTCATTTTGCGGCTCCTCGCTCCCAAGGTATCCATGGCTCATCACAGTTGTCCTTATTAAGGAGGCTTGTGAGATCTTAAACCGACTCACTTGAACTCAGCCTCCCTGGGTCGGCGGGGCCTAGCCATTAACCTGTGATGGGGCGGGGTAGGGCGCGCCGGGGAAGAATACATGGGGAAGTTCTCCGGGGCGGGAGCGATCTGCAGCTGCGAGCGAGAAATCGAAACTCGGCTGTTAAAACCGCTGCCCCTGCTCTTTGGAATCGCATCTCGGGACTCGCCACGCGTCCCAGTCGGATCCGTCCAGCAGCTGGGGCGGCGGGACCGCGGGTCCTGAACCATGTACCCCCGCAGTAAGATGCTGGGCTCCGGGCTCGGCGCGCCCCCTTCCTCCCGCCCGGCTCAGGACCCCCAGGGGCGGCGCGAGGAGCTGGACCCGCCGCAGGGCCAGCGGCAGGGTTTGGAGGCGGCCTCCGAGGGCCCTTCGCGGGACAGCGCCCAGCACGCGGGTCCCAGGCGGTAAGTATGGAACAACCTGTCTTGGGGACCGGCGCCCGGGCCCCAGACACACCGCAGGCTCCCCGTTGGCCTTTGGAGTTTGAAACCATGGGGGTCCAATAACAAGGATTTTTGACAGAACGAAAGCTGGCTTATTTGCCTAAATAAAATATAGAGTCTACCATACTCTGATCTAGCACAGAAAGAACAGAGTACCGCATGTTCTCACCTGAACATTTACCATTATACTATAAGAAAGGGATTGCAGTGGTGGGTGACTGAGGAGGTGGGGGAGGACACAACGTCAAGAAGGGTACCTGGTCTCAAACCAAGCAAAGTGGGGAGCAAAGGGAGACCCAAACTTTACCTGTATGAGGACCACTTCTATACCTAATCCTGAAATGCACCCCACATCATAAAAAAAAAGTACCCATGAATTATTTTATAAATTGAGCCAGCCAGTTCGCGGTCCTTTACTAAATATTCAAACTCCATTCTTTTCGGGAACACTACTTTCCACATCCTTCTGATTGGCTACGGGAGTGTAAGCTATGGGTGTGTAGAAACCACCTAGGCATCTTATTAATTTTTCAGGTGTCTCCAGAACTCGCCTTCCAATTAGTAGGGAAATGTTTTCCCTTATTGTTTCAAAAAATCGGTGCCCTGAATGGAATCATTACATCAGAAATCAGGGTAAGGGTACGAAGACACGTGACATGGGCTAGAGGATCCAAGCTGCCTCTAGGTAGGAGCAAACCTGCATCCAAACAGGACTCTTATGACCGGAGGAGTGGGGCTGCCATGCCTGCCTCTGGTCCCTAGCATTGACAAGTGCCCTATGCAGCCCAGATAGGTAGCACTGATTCCTGGTCTTTGGTTCAGGGACTGCAGTTGGTATCCTGGAAACACTTATTATGCAAAATGTTAGCCTCTCTTTCCACCCAATGGAATGAGCTGCTTTAACTCAAAAGTGTGATTTGTAACGACATTACTGACTTTGAAGTGCTGCCTCTGTGAACTGGAACTATCCAAATGGTTTTATTTTAATTTCCCCCCTTTTTCATCGACTTCTAGTCATATGAAAGACAAATACTGGTTGCTTAGAAACAGTATATAGCCTTATGACCAATAAACAGTAGATGTTCTTTCATCCCTAAACTTTTGAACGTATCAGGCCTTTAATATTATTCAGCTAGGGGTTACCCTTAGTCGGGGTGGATGATCTGGAAATCAATTAGAGATTGCTGCATTTCTCTTCCTCTTAGAATAATTGGTCTCTTGCCACAATAGAGGAAGCCCATTAATTGTAAGTAACCTGCATATCTATAAGCTGTAGTGCTTAATACTAACAGAGGTCATGGATATATGATCTCGTGTTCATGAGTGGTTCATGATGGATACCATTTACATACCTTTTTTAAAATTAAAAAGCACTTGCATAGATATAACCACTTATCTGTAAGTTCATAATTTCATAAGCATAGCAGTTGCATCTGTTTTCTTATTTGATTGTAATTGCCCCAGACTCTTGTTGAACCAAACTACTCAGAAAGGGTCAGTTTTCTGATTATTCAACCATTAGTACCCTGAGGATTTCATTGCATACTATTTTGTGATTCCTAAGATTTGCAAATTAACTATTAAAGAATAATTGGAAGAATTTAGTTATCTCTCACAGAGCTCGTCCTTATTTTTATGTGAACCAGTTGTGGTAAGTAGAAAATTATAAAATACATTTCCTTTTAGGTGTTTAAGGTCTGGTTTGGACAACTCTGAATTCTTACATCTCCATTAGTCACTTATATTCACTTCATTTTATCCTTTAATAGAAGTGAAACACCAAGGCTAGTAAATGGCAAATAAAATCTCAGTAAAGTCAACACCTGCCCTCCAATTAAGGAGGTTTTCTTTATATGGAGGCTAGAAATTAAAGCATTTTCTAATAAATTAAGAAAAAAGGAAGATTAAAGTTAAGCGCTTTAATAGTAAAGCTTCCTTTGTTCACTCACAGTATGCACTTATTTACGGTAAGATAAGGATTGAAATTTACTCTTCTTTTATGTACATTCTGCCATTTATTTGTGCAGTCCCAGTGTGGGGGTTAGATAATGGGCTTTGATGGCAGGTGACTTGGGTTCAAGTTCTGATTTTGCTGTTACTGGCTCTCTAAATAAGATGCTTAGTTTATGCCTTAGTTGCCTCATTATTTAAAATGAGACAATTCCAACTCCGTAGGGTTCTTTTGTTGTTGTTTTTTTGAGACAGGGTCTTGCTCTGTTTCCAGGCTAGAGTGCAGTAGTATGATCATTGCTCACTGAAGCCTCGAGCTTCTGGGCTCAAGTGATCTTCCTGCCTCAACTGCCTAAGTAGCTAGTGTGTGTATGCATAAAACAAAACTTTATAAAGCAAATAGCCAGTAAATGCTGAACGCTGATAGCCTTCAGTTCATTTAACAAATGTTTATTGACCAAGTACTATGCTGTTACCCTTAAGTCTAGTGTTTGTGCCTTTAAAAACACACTGACTTAAACCATTTATTTACATATAAGCAAAGTATATTAGTAAAAACAAATCTATGGCAATCTCTTAATATATTAAATGATTCTGAGGACTTCTGATGGACTGTCAGGCAAGGGTGGGTTCTTAGTGACATTTGGATTTAAGTTATTACAAATATTTACTAATTCATATTGGCTTTCCCAATTATTTTTAGTTGGTAATTTTGTCTTTTCCCTAAATATTGTAAGCTATCTTCACAGATTTAAAGAGAACAAAGCTTATAACAATTTTTAATCTAAAGTTATTCTGTATCCTCTCTTTCAATATTTTGCTTGTTTATAAATATCCTTCACTTATATCACATCTGGATAATTTTAAGTGAAGGCATGCATTTAGCTGGTTTTACCCAATTCTGGCAATGGGCTCTTGCCTGTGATAGTAATATCCATGTCACATTCGGACACTTGTCAATACCATTAACTGATCCTTTGGCTTAATGCTGTTTAAAGGAAATAAAAAAGATATTTCAAAAATGAACCCATAATGTGAAATTTTGCAGAATTTTGTCTTATAGCCAACTTTAACATAACTTATATACACATCCAGTTTGTTTTAACATATTTGTGGCCTACTGAGTACTGTAGAGATTTAAAAATGGGCAATAATAGTAATAATAGCAAACACTTAGGTAGTGTTTACTATGTAAAAGCACATTACCTACATTAGCTCTTTCAATTCTCACAGCAAACCTGTAATAAGAGAGGGTGCCTAACTTAAAGTAACTAAAAACATAGGAGCAAATAACTACTCAACAAAAAAAGAAGCCCTTATGAAGCTTACTATCTAATTGATGGGGCAGACATTTGTCAATAATTACATCAATAAGTCTTTATGTCTGCCTAAAGGAAAGCCAGGGCCTGAGCTAGTCTTGGGAGTGGGAAAATCTTCCCCAAGAGGTGATGCCTGAGCTTCGATCTACAGGATATTAGGAACTAGGAATTGTGTTTTTTTTCCTAACACCAAATATGTCATTCCACCACTAACTCTCTGACACCAACTGGGCATCTGACAATTCAATTCAATTCTGACACTACTCAGAGTTAGTACAGACCCCACAAATTAAGGGCTCAGTCCCACAAGACTGTCCTAACTTCAGATACCAGCTGCAAATGTGGTATCCAGGATATTTTCACTTTTGCCCAGTAGATTTCAAATTTGGGGGTTCCTGCAACATCTCCTCTTCCTCAGTTTTGATAATTCAATAGAATGACTCACAAAAGTCATGAAAACTGCTATACTTACGATTCCAGTTTTATTATAAAAGATACAAGTCAGGGACAGTCAAATGAAAGAGATACATAGGGCATCTCCTGGAGAAAAGAAAGAAGTGTTGTCAGGCATGTTGTCCATCATTACCTAGGCATGATGGATTAAATCACTTGCCATTGGTGATTAAACTCCATCTCCAACCCCTCTCTTCTCCCCAGAGGTTACATTGGGTCTGAACATTTAAACCGTCTAACACATAGTTGTTTTTTTTAGAAACCAGTCCCTTTCCTGAAGCTGGAGACCCCACTAAGAATCATCTCATTAGCATATTAAAAGACATTTATTACTCAGGAAATCCCAAGGGTTTTGGGAGCTCTGTGCCAGGAACCAGGGACAATGACCAGATACTTATTTATTTTTTATTATAGCACAGGAGTTTAAATGGCCTCTGTGTAGCCAGAGAATTTTGTACTCAGATCTTCTTCAAAAGAACTTCTAATGGAGAGCATGGTCAACTGACAGCCCCAGCTGCCACCTTTTGGATCCATTGTACCCTTTGCCCCGAGTGCTTATTTATGCTGCACCCTTCCTGCCAGTGTCTGAACACTTCTGGGTACCAGTGCCAGCCCATGCCTGGCCCATGTGGGACTCCTCTATTGGGGAACTATTGCTGGAAGACTCTCCATATTCCAGTCCAAGAATTTCTCAGAATTATTAGCAGTCTGAGGCTCTTTCTATTCAATCCTCTTTCTCTCTGTCCTTTCAGAGTATGAAGGTTGTCAGAATCAAAATGAAGACACTTGTGTCAAGCTGACAAATGTAGCCAAGGCCATGAAGAGAATGTTCTCACGCACATATACCTGATAACAAGAACTATCACAAAAAGATCTGCAGAAACCATGACCTTATACAAAGGCCACCACAACCTTACATGAAAAGTACTGCAAGAATATCTGCCCAGCAACTGCCTGTCCAATCTTGGACTGACGCCACCCTTGTTATTGATCCTTATAGCTAAGGATAATTGTCTCAAAACATCTTATGTAATCCTCTTGACTTTTCCTTTAAAAACCCTTGTCTTCCCAGCTGGGCTCTGTGGCTCAGCCTGTAATCCCAACACTTTGGGAGTCTGAGGTGAGTGGATTGCCTAAGCCCGCAGGTTCAAGACCAGCCTGGGCAACTTGGCAAGACCTTGTCTCTACAATACAATAAAATAAAATAAAAATTAGCTGGGTGTGGTAGCATGCAACTGTAGTTCTGGCTACTTGGAAGCCTGAGGTGGAAGGATAACCAGAGCTCAGAAGGTCGTTGCTGGGGTGGCCATGAGTGCCGCTGCACGGCACTCCAACTCCACCCCCCCTTTATCTCCCTGAGAATGCCTATCGTATTCCCATTACAATACTCAATCCTGAATCAATATTTTCCTTTAGAGAGCCTTTGTCTGAGTTATTTAGGTTTTAGTAGGTATCAGACCTGCTCTTGCTCTCAAGTCTTTTCCTGCCTATGTCTGCTCCCTTCTTTTTTATCCTTGACAGGCATTCCCCCATCATATCTCTTGAATGTCTAACTCCATCTTGGCGTCAACTTCTGGAAGATCCAAACTGACACAGTCTCTGAGATACACCATATTCTAGCTACAGAAGTTTAGACACTTTACTCATGCCCATTGTTGGCATGCTATTCCTGCATATTGGGGAAACCCACTCTTTTTCTTCTTTCCTCCCTTGGGAGCCAGGGGACATTCCCTAACTTCCCTAATCCAACTACAGTGCATCTCACCAGCTTGTTATGATTGGGAGAAGGAAATAATCCTTGTAACTGACACTTTTCCTTCCCTTCATCCCAAACTCTCAAGGGAGATAGGGAAGAATAAAGGATGGCTTGGTTAAGAGCATTTATGAATGGCCAATCTCATTTTTCTCTTTTCTTTTTAAAGACCATTGTGTTACGTTTTGTAAATATAATATGGAATATAAAGCAGGATATATAATAATATAGCTATTAAGTTGTAGCATTAGTTAAAATTTTGTAAACATTACTCTTTAATGTATATCTTCTGAAACCTTGAAGTATAGTTTCTTATGTCTAAGACAGGACTTCTTAGGTTATTCTTGACCCACATTATTATTTACATCTGAACCAGCCACATGAAATATTCTTAAATTAAGTACAAATTTTTACACGCTTACTAGAGCCTATAAGAACGGCTTTCTCTTTCCTCCTCACTACAATGCTCCAGATTTCAATTTTCTCTCTTCATATGATTCTGAGAAAATAAACTTCTGCCTATAGATGTTAAATGTCATGGAAGCACCAGGCTATTACTCCTCCCTGGAGATGGAGCACTGAATAATGCTGACGTTTCTTTTATGTTATGTAATAATAGTACATCAGAAGAGAAGATCTGTGATTGATTGTAATGAGTAATCTTCTTGATGGCTCAATATAGATGGTTATTCATTACGGAATTATTTAACTCAATCTCTAGGCAAGGCTCATAAGCAGGCAGAAAGTTTGTAAAGCAACAGATAGTGTTTAATTCTTGATAATAATCTGACTCAATGAGTTAGATAGGTGTCTCAATGATTACCAGGCTCTAATACCAAACTAAGTAACAGAACTCTGCCTATTAGACTTATTTTTGGAATGAGAAATGTGATGAAACATTGTGATGCTGTGGTAGCATAAAACAAATGTGTTGTGACCCAGAATAGTTAAAGTGGGTACCTCTGAGAGACTAAAACCAAAATAAGAACCAGTGGCCCATGTGTCTTGAATGATTAACCATATGCTAGACCTTGTGTTAAGCATGACACGTACATTATTAAATTTTCTCTTCAAGATAAACCATTTGCCACCTTACAAATGAGGAAACTGAGTCTTGAAAGTTTAATGATTTCCCAAGGTCTCATGGCTTTTTTTAGTCACAGAATTAGCACCCAAACCTGCATCTGTCTACCCAAACCTGCATCTATCTACCAAGTCTGGGTCTTGAATATAGTATGGAGCTGGAAGGGTGCGATAGTTCACTTGGCTAGGGTCCCATCAATTGTTTTATACTCACATCAAGAAAGGATAAATTATTTAGGCTAAAGAGAGTGGTAATGTAGAAAGAGTAATGTCACATCTATTTACAGTTGTAGGTGAGAAAAGATTTTTTACTTCACTTATCCCTGGGTTCATGGCTAATACCCTTATAACAATAAAACTCAGGTGAGCAAGAGAAAAGCATACACATTTATTTTATATAAGTTGTCCATGACATGGGAGTCTTCAGAAACAAAGATACAAAGAAACAGGGAAAACTAGGTCTTTTTGTGCTTAGGTTTGATCAAGAATGGACAGTTTTATAGAGAAGTATGATTGATCAAAAGAAGTATAATATAATGGCAATAAATGGGAAACTTAGCAAGGCCTGTTTGTTCAAATTCTCTGTGTCCTTGTGTCTTTCCTCTGGGTGTGGAGAGGAGCTCTCTGAAATAGCCTACTTTAGAGGAATGTCAAAGAAATTTCTTATGATCTGTTTCCAAGGAGGATGGCGAGAGAAGGTTAGAGAGATCACCCTGCTTCGGGTGTTTTCCTAAATACTATAGTGCCGTATTTCGGGGTAGCATAATCTGAACCCCATTAGACAGAAAAGTAGTTTGCAAGGGCCACATGTCTATGGGAATCCTCTTTTCTCCACAGCTTTTGTAAATGACAAATAACTTGGTGGCCTCATGTTAGGGCTGTTCTCCCACTGTTAATGTGCAACCTCAATAATGTAGTGACTGCCTGTGCTTTTTTTTTTTTTTTCAGACTTCTGATCATAGCCTACAGTGAGCAATTCATTTGATATCATTATCTAGTACAGGTATGAGTATGTATTTGGGTATATATATAACTGAAAAAAATAAATCCACAAAACAATCCTCATCCTTACTATATGTGATGTACTCTGACAGTTTCTATTTATGGTCATTACAAAAATAAATCCATTGGATTTATTTCACAACCCATTAGTAGGCTACCACCTACAGTTTGAAAAGCACAGTTCTATGCAGAAAATATTGTTAGAGTGGATGAAAAGACAGTTTGGGCTGAGCATGGTGGCTCATGCCTATAATCCAAGCACTTTGGGAGGCTGCGGTGGGGAGCTTATTTGAGCCTAAGAGTTTGAGATCAACCTGAGCAACATAGTGAGACCTTGTCTCTATAATTAGCCAGACGCCAGATGTAGTGGCATGCACCAGTAATTCCAGTTACTCAGGTGGCTGAGGTGGAAGGATCGCTTGAGCCCAGGAGTTTGAGGCTGTGGTGAGTCGTGATTGTGCTACTGTACTTCAGCCTGGTTGACAGAGTAAGACCTCAACTCAAACGAAAAAGACAGTTTGATTTGATTAGTTCACATTTACTTTCCTGTTTGTGCAGCAGGGTAGAAATTATGGTCCTATTTAGAATGAATTTACAAATTTTCTGCACTAGAGTCCATTCCTCAGTGTGGTATGCCTTTGCAGACTACCAAGTCTTGGGGGACAATCATTTTTGCTCAAACACAATATCATAAAAAATGATTGGGCATTGCTCAAAAAGTCTTTGACAGCTGAAACAGTGAAACAATCAACAGGATGATGAAAGCTTGAAAACACATAATACCTATAATAATCAGTAGAAGCACAGCAGAAATGAGGAAAAAAGAAACTTAGTTCAATTACACAGTAAGGTAACTTACTTCAAAGTCAGTAGAATGCTGTAAGATTATACATATTGTTAAGGTTAATTGCATCTATTCAGAATGTATTTGAATCTGAAACAAAAGCTTAAGAGGAAAAAAAAATAATCAAAGGGAGAAGACTGTATTTGAAGGGTCTATTCTATATCTGAGAATCAACAGATGATGGTTCCTTTGTTCTGTAACCCCACCAAATACAAAAACTTAAAAGGCAATCAATTAAAGTCCCGTAGAAAAACTGAAGACATTTACCATCATTAAAACTCAAGGACTTATATTGTCCAGTGTTTGTTTTCCTTTGGTACTAGTGTAAGCAGAAACCTGTGCTACCCAATCTTGTAAAACAATCTGAGTCCCTACTTTAAGATACCTTTTTAAAAAATACTTCTCTATTTTAAAATCTTTGGAATACTTTTTTCTCTGATTGTAAAAGTAATTTCTGCTTTTACAAAAACTCAAACGTTACAAAAATAATATAAAAGTCTCCCGCGGTTCCAACCCATAGAAATAAACACTTCAAGGAGTTTGGCATAAAGACATCTTTTTTAAAGTGTAGATTGTGCTCTTTGACTCTTTATGACAAGTAGAAAATGTTATAGTCATTAAGCCCTCTAATTTCTGCTGCCCACAGAAGACAATAGGGATCCTTTTTTAAATGTTTATTTTTAAATGTGATTGCTTTCTATCATATAGACGGATATTGTTTTTTACGTTGGTTTATTATTTGGTTGAACAAGGAAATGACCCTGTTCTCACAATGGAATCTTGGATAACATTGATGTGGTACTTTTTCCAAAAATGTTTAACCCATTCATGCGGAAATAATGATTTCCTTACATCTAGATTGTGAGGTATTCTATAAGATAATTTACCTGGGCTCTTCAAAAATGTCAGTCATGAAAGAAAAAAAAAGTCAAGGAAATTGTCCTAGATTATGGGAGTCTACAGAGACATGCCATACAACAGGAATGTGTGATTCATAATTAGATCCAGGATGAAGTGGTGGTAGGAGGAAATGCTAAAACTGGACGGAACTCTCTAGAGTTCAGTACGGACTATTAGGCAATATTGTATTAATATTAAATTCCTTGGTTGCAATGATGTTATGTTTCTGTAGGAGATTGTCTTTGTTTCTAGAAAATACATGCTGAACTATTTAGGGGTGATGTGTTATGACCCTGCAGCTTCCTTTTATATGGTTAAAACAAGAAAAGGAGAGGAGAGAGAAAAAGCAAATGTGGGATAGCATTAACAATTGGTAAACACAGGTAAATAGTATATGGCTCTTAGTTTTATTAATATTTTAATTCTGCTTGTTAGACAACATTTTTTAGGATAAAAAAGCTGGGGAAAAGGTAATTTTAGGTAATATCCTAAAGTTCATTGTGTCTCCCTCTTTTTTCCTTTGGAGAATTTTTAAAAAGCTTTGCCATGGAGCTGTATGCTTAAGATTTATGCAGTTTACTGTAGGTATATTATATTTCCATAAATAATTTAACAAAAAAAGCCTGGACTTGGAACCATGCTAGCATTTATAGGGAAAAATATTTACTAATCTTTAAAGATATATTATTTATCAATATCACTTTGTTCATGCAGTGGTTCTTATTATTCCTAGAACACAAAGAAAATAATCAGCAACCAGGATATAGATCAGGCATGTCCAACCTGTGGGCTGTGGGCTGCACGCGACCCAGAGCAACTAGTAACGTGGCCCCACAAGATCTTTCAACATCATATGTTTTTTAGCATTTATTTTCTTCTAAGACCGTATACATAGTTTCATTTTTGAAGTTCACAATCATGCCTTATTCATGACATTGCTTTTTTGGCAGCGCATACATTTGTGAGCAGTTGTTTTCACATATAGAGCAAAATTCAAACAAACATTTTTGACGAGTACCTTGAGAACTCACTAAGAATTGCTACCACACCCATCAAACCAACATTAATAGATTTGTTTTACAAAAACAAGGTCAAATTTTCCCACTAGTTTTATATTGTTCTCATTTTTCTAAGTTTTATAATAAAAAATCTAAAGAAGGTCTTCTTATGCATGTACAACAACGATATTATATAATTTATGTGTGACCCAAGACAATTCCTCTTTATTCAATGTGGCCCAGGGAAACCAAAAGGCTGGACATCCCTCATATAGATGTTAGAGTGAAGATGCAGGACCAAGGGTGCGAAAACATAATTAGAAAAACATGAAAGAGTATATATCTGTGGAAGAAGATGCCACAAAGGGATTCAGTCATAGTGTAGAAAAACGTGAAGTACACATGATTCAGGGCTAGGTTCTATTACATATAATGAAATACCTGTAATTTTATATATGTTATACATAGTTATTATGATTACATATAATAAAATAGATGTCCCCCAGGAGTGTCTAAGCACATAAAGCTTTGTTTATTTCTCTCCTATAATGTGAGTCTGAAGATAGGTAGTACAAATAATAGGCAACTCTAATAGAACATTTGTTATTTTCTGGCATAGTTCTGTGTCCTTTATATATATAGCCTATAATGTAAATAGTTGTTATCTCTTTTTTACAGGTACAGAAAAAATGGAAAAACTAATCTGTTCAAAGTTGTGCAGTTAAGAATAACAGAATTAGGGTTTGAAGCCAGGCAGCCTGGCAATAGATGACCACCAATGTGGTTTTACAGCCAGAGCACCAGATTGCTTCTGTCTTTCTGCTCTGCCATTCCTGATGTAAGTCTTCCATGTTCAAGTTGCCTCATGTGGTCAAGTTGACCAAGGTAGCTGCTTGAGCACCAACTACTGCTTCAGACTTCCAGAAAGGTGGAAGAAGGAAAGCAACAAAACAGCTTTGTCTATCTGTCTTCATTTTTTTTTTTTTTTTGAGTCTCACTCTGTTGCCCAGACTGGAGTGCAGTGGCCGCTCCCGGCCACCGCAGCCTCAACCTGCCGGGCTCCGGCGATCCTGCCGTCTCAGTCTTCCAAGTAGCTGGAACTACAGGCGCGCGCTACCACACCCGGCTAATTTTTTGAATTATTGTAGAGAGGAGGTCTCGCCAAGTTGCCCAGGCGGGTCTTGAACCCGCGGGCTCAGGCAATCCACTCACCTCAGCCTCCCAAAGTGCAGGATTACAGGCTGAGCCACCCAGCCCTGCTTATCTGTCTTCATTTAAAGGAGCTTTTCCTGGAAATCTCTCTCAATGGCTTCTATATATATCTTGATTTCTCATACTTAATCACATGGTTGGGCTTAATCACCTAGCTAGAAAGGAGGTTGGGGAGTATAGTTTTTTAATTGGGCACATTGTCAGTCCAAATGATATAGAAATATTCTTAATAAGGAGAAAGTGAGACTGAATGTTGGATGGGGCCAGCATCTATTCTAGTTTAAGAGTTGAGGAGAGTCAAGCATGAGGATGGAAATTAATCATATGATTAAGTTGTCTCTTGGATTTTAGAAATGCAAATGGGATATCTAAGAAAGAAAAATTAAATGTATTTCACATTCTTATTCAGAGTATTGATTTCAGAGGACCATTAGAGTTTTCTTTCAATAATGCTTTGTTGAAGGCTTTATATACATCCTGCAGGATTATTTATATTAGTGACCAATTGAAACAACTGCAGTGGTTGAATGACTACATTATGATGCATCCATGTCGTGGTATTAAGCATGTTACATAAGTAATTGAATTGGGAAAACCACGCATATGTATAAATGAAAGCAGGATACACAACTGTACTTAAAATGTGATTGCAACTATGTAATAATATGCGTAGGACATGGATGAAGTGGAAATTTACCCAAATAAAACTGTAATTGCAATCTTTGAGGGGTAGGATTATGAGTGATTTTTACATATTTTAAGAACAGTTGTGTGCATTTTCTTCTATGAGTATGTTTCTTTAAAAATCAAAAACGAAATGTGAATTTTGTTTTTAAATGTTCTATGTACAGATTTAGATACATATCACTATGTCTTGCATTTCTAGTTTTCTCCTTTAAGTTGTAGATAACTTTGAGGAGTAATGCTTAAGATGTGGATATAATCAACTTTGTCTATTAATTATATAATAAAAATAAAATATGTAGCTCATTTGATAGTTTTATGAAAATGTCAATTTTAAAAGTCATTCTGAGAAAGAATGTTAATCCTAAATATACTCTTGTTAGAAAACAGAGTCCTCCTGGGTCCCTTTGCACTTGTATATGTTTTGTTGGATGTGCCAAGACTGACCACTCTTTAATCTGGGGTATGTCTCAGGTTGTTTATCTAGCTGGGAATCTTGAGAAATGAGGTATGCTCTCCCCAAGACAAAGATCACACTAACTATAAAAATGTTGGGATTCCCAAGTTCAGTGTTTCTCAGCTGCAGTATGAACACACCGTGTGTGCAGCATCCATCATATTGCCCCTGTAAGACCTGGAGCCAGAGAGAATAGATGTGAATAAGCTGATGCTCCTACTGTCTGCTGTGCCAAGATAGTAAAGACCTTTGTCTCTGACCCAGGAGTCTCATGTCTTGCGCCAGAGTCCATGAGACAATAACAGGCGAACTTACTAGCTTTCAAGTAGAGTCAAATCAAATCCCTGACCTACCATCGCTATGTTATAAAAATATGAATTTCTTGTAGTTATTTTTTCTACTGAGGAAGCAGTTTTAGATATTTTGCAAGCATATCTACTAATTGGTCCCCATTTCTACTCCCATGATTAGGTTTTGGCCTCTTAAAAGTTAGTGAGTCTCTACAATACTATACTTCATGTATGTTATTTATATCTTTAGTATGAATCCTTTTTGCTAACTTTTTATCATGACTTTTATTCTTTATGTGTCTGTTTTTGAGTGAAGAAATACAATATCTCAGGTCTACTGTATATGGTTATGCAGGTTGGTAACTGCACACACCTGCCCAGCTAAGGTGTAATTCAGGTCTAAGACATATATCAAACTATGTGCCCTAATGTGGGATTACCTCCACCTGAAGGGTAGGGCCCATTTTTCAAATTTGCATGAATGTACCATGTCTCACAAGTCACAGGGATCCAGGCACATGTGTCTATGTGCGTGTGAGTGTATGCACGTTCATCCCTTTCTAATTTTCATAAAGGCATTCTATAAACAAGGATGATTTCTTACTTGTTTGCTTATTTATCTTACCCTTCTGGGTGTCTATGCAACCCTAACAGAAGCTACGAGTTATATTGATGAAAGAATTAACCACCTTCACATCCGTTTCTTGGGTGTGCAGGCAATATCTTAGGCTCTGCAACTTCTGAGACCAAAGAGAATTCATAAGCCCTTCCACATCCAAGATGTGGAGTGCTTGATCAGGGTTGATATAACAGGCTTAGGAGTTAGTGGTGATTTACTCAGGCCGATCTTGTCATTTTTTGTTTTTCTTGGGAATTTAGACTGTTTATAAAAGAGATATTTTGTAAACCTAAATGCCTCAAAATTTTGACTTGTGTTGACTAAAAACAGTCAGCTTCAGATTTCTACATTGAAAATCATATAACAAAAACCAATGTGGAATGCCATATCTAGAAAAATAAATATCCAATGCCTTTGATTATCCAAAAAATCCTCATTTTTTTCAATATATACACACCCAAAGATACGGCTTTTTAAACTATGAAAACATCAAACCAATTTTTTTGTAGAACCGTAGAGTTTACAAGTCTACTATTTTGCTTGAAATTATCTGTTTGTAACTTAATCTTCTCTTTCTGAATTTTTGCTCTTGACTACATTTCTTTTTCAGTCAAACCAGTGCTGCTCCTAATTAGAAATTTAAATTACATCTGGTGCAGTTTGTACACCACCACGGGATATATTTATGTAATACTTTTAGCCAGCCAAGATATTTTTCATAACTCCAGCATGACATTTTTTTGAGTGCTTATTGATGAAGTGATGTAAAAACTGTGCAAGAAAGTACATACAAGATGTAGTTGTACAACTCAAGAGAGACCTCACAAGGAAAACATTTCTTGAACGTCTTTTTATTTTATGTTTTTTTTTCCTGGTGCAGAGAAGTTTGTTTCTCTCTGTATAGTCTTTTCTTTCATATATCCTCCGTTAGTGTATATCTCATTGACATGTGCTGTTGGAAAGTGAAAACAATCTTACAAATTGAGATATTTCATTAAATTTCAATGAGGTAATTAAGGAGACTCATCTTTAAAAATATATGTTTATTTCAGTCACTTGAATGTTGCTTAATCAGGAAATGACCAGAATACTAACCATTGGTTGGTGTGACTTGTCCAGATCGGCAGCTTTGAGAGGCAGAGTGTTGAAAGGGATGGTACACAGGTTAAAACAGCAGAGGCCTTTGCTGTGGGTAGAAACTAATTGGCTGAAAACATGAATAAATTATACTTGCTATTCATGTCAAGAGAAGGCTAAGAAAGAAGGGATGAATATTTATATCTAAGTCATTACATTCTGCCACATGATATTAAAAAATGAAAAGCATATCCGTAGAGTGACACGCTTCTTCCTATACCAAGTAAGAGAAATAGAAGCTAAATTACTTGGCAGTGCTTTCTTGTGACGATTGTAAAATGTTTTAGATTTGGCATTTTCAGCCAATAAAATATTGCTAAGGTGGTTGCCAAGGAATTCTCTAACATAAAATGTTTATTACTGAGACCACTGCCTAGGTTTATGCTAAAATGCTTTCAGTTAAAAACCTCTAATTTCAGAACTAATTATTTCCATGTTTTCGTGTTTTTTTTTTTTGCTACACACATTGGCCGTAGATTTGCCAAAGTTTTATTCCTAAGACTGAAGATTGTAGAATGATGTTGTGTGACTCAAAGACTTAATGAGATAATGTAGAACAAAATCTTTTATAAACCGACAGATTTTTTTCTTTCCAAACCTTTCCAAAATTTCCATAGAGAGACCTATGGACTTGGAAAATTCCCTATGAAGCTGCTCTTCAAGTCCTGCAAAGAAAGACTCTTGCCATGTCAGATCCTACCCTTCAAGCCATAGCTTGCTATTATTTCTTGCTATCCAGTTTTCTATTTCTCCGGGACCACTGTGCATCAAAAATCTGCCTCAGATCTCTGACTACTTACCTCATTCCATCTTAACACTTATTTGGATATTCTTGTGGGCTCTAGTGGTTTCTTGACTTGTTCCTAACTAAAGTGTAAGTTCTATTAAAGTGGTTGGCATCTATGGTTTGGCATCTCCCTTCTATAAGACCCTAACATGATAAGTTCTTAATAGATGCTCAGTTGAGTAGGTTGCATTGTTTGGAAGTCTATCAAGGGGCTGAAGTTAGAGGATAGTGATACTTTGTACTTTTTACACTGAGTTGGAAAGTTAGCTGCAAGACAGTTAACTGGTCTAAGTCAAACGTCCTGGAATTGTCTCTACACTGTTGCTCAATTAACTTGGTGATATTTGGCACATGACTTAACCTCTGTGTTATCGATGTTAAGTTCTAAATACTTTTTAGCTCAAATGTCCCAGCATAACTTGATTGATCTACAGTAGTGGTTCTCCAAGTGTGATACCTAGATCAAGAACATCGGCATCACCTGGGGACTTGTTAAAAATCTAAGTTATTGGACCCCACTCCAGAGCTACTGAGTCAGAAACTCCAACCTTTAACAAGCTCTCCAACAAGCCCTCCAGGTGATTCTAATTCACAAGAAAGACTGATAGCTACTGCTCTGCAGTGTAGCCAAATCCCTGGTATGGTGAGAATCCCTATACCACAATGTCAGCAGACGTTGAAGAAAGATTGTACAGCAATTTCATGATTGGTATTTAAATCCAGTATCTCGTGTGCCGCTTCAAGTCTCTATATAATGGCTCACCACTGCATCATATCCAAGTTTTCAGGAACTAACCACAGAACTGCCACTCTTAAGCTCCTAAAAAGTACTGGCAATTGAGGAGTGAACATTTTTTCTTAGGGTGAACAAAGAATATGCAACGGACAAGGGATTAATTTCCAGGAGCAGCCTCCTAATTTTGTATTCATAACGTTGTACGCATGCTAGGCTACACATGCAATGTCTGCTGATATACATTAGGTAATTGGACATCCAGTAGCCCCATTTGCATGCAAAGGCTGTCGCACACTTCACATCTACAAGTCTAAAATTAAAGCCCAGTTTGAAGCTGGCTGAAGGCTAGCTGCTAGGAAAATAACGAGATAAAGAAGAAATGGCTTCTGTTCATCAGTGCTTTTAGCTTCTACTGTTCCATCTTTGCTAATTTGCCCTTTGAAATTGTACATTCCAGGTAGAAGAAGGAGACTTCTAAGAGTATCTGGGCTTTAACAAAAAAAAAGCAACCCCTACAGTTATAAGCTTATGTTTATCCAAGCATGTTTTAGGCATTTCCCCTAAAACTACCCACACATAAGTGGCAGTCTGTTGCTGTGCTATATTTTTGCTTCACCAAGTATTCATGGAACCACATGCCTCATCTCGCAAAAAGTGCCACCCACATCACCAATACATAGACTGGGGCCTGTGGCATCATTTTGTTTCAGTTCAGCCCACATTCATTCAGCAGCTACTTTGTGCCAGACACTGTGCCAGGGACCTGAAATACGCATCAATCAAGCACACTTTCTACCCTCGAAAGCTCATGATGTTTTAACAGTTTCCTAGTATCTCAGTGTTGAATATTTTTTGGTTAAATAAAGTCATTCCTGATTCCCTATTTGAAGTGACTCCTTGCTTTGCTGAGCACCTGATTATGCTCAATCTGTATCCCTAGGAGAATAAGAGACCCAGTGGATCCGAGCTTAGAAAAGTCAAAGCCTAAAAGCACAAGACTGTGGCCAGGAGGCTACTCAGATGAGTCATCAAGAGGAGGTGGCTACATTGCAAATGGTTTTTGCTCATTTTGTGGGAACCAAAAAGGCACTAGTGTTTCTATACTCCAATATGAGTCACCTGGAAGAGAATGCCAATTTAAAGCAATCTCAAAGGGACTTGCTCACAAGCACCCCCTGGAGGAACAGTGGAGCTCTACAAGGATGGTCTGCCCAGCAGGCACCTGTCACTGCATTGACTGCTTTGTATTTCCATATTTGCCCGTGCCCATTTGCTTTACTTTGACTCCTAGATTGTAGGGTCCTGGAGAACAGAGCAGGGTCTTCAGAAGATTATCTCCCATGGCACCTATTTGGTGGTGATGACCATAAATACAGTATACTAGAAAGAAGAATGGTGGCTTTTACACATTAGTAATTTCTTATGACAATAAACCTTTGTTTTCTGTCTTCATTCTAGCATAGGCGCCTACACCCTGATAACACCAAATGAAAATCGGAGAACTCAGATACGAAGAAGTATGTATATTTATTCATTTAGAATTCAGAACGCTTCTTATTTTCCTCATAGTTGGTTTGTTTTGGTGTGAAGTATTTTTTTTTTTTCTGATGTATGTAGACTCACCAAATCTCATCAACCTTTTCTCCCAGCAGTTTTAAGTATACCTTTAAAACTATTTTATTGTTAACACTTCTAAGTTTGTTTCTTTACATGAGTAACAACTCACAGCATGATGGTAAATCGCGCTCTTCCGTTGAGTTTAAGCAGCTTTACACTATTGCCAATAGACTGACCTCATCCTGTAAAGTTGGGCTGACTGCTCAAATTTTTATGGCACTGTGAATGTTTTTAAAAACAGACAAGTTATGTTCCAAAAAGATCATGAAGTAATTTGTACCTTTCTTGATTTGTGATTTTTCTTTAACCTCTATGCTCTGATAATTTTGTAACTACCAGAGTCAGCTTTTGGCTGTTTTTATTTGTATAGTTTTAGTTTTCTTCTTTGGATTATAACCTCCTCAAGGACAGGAACCATGTCTTACTCATTTTCGTATTCTTTGTACTTAGTGTGTATATAGCACGTTTAACTGAAGTACAGTGAATATAAATGCTGCCATTTGAAGTTATAGCATTATCCTTTAGAGTTGGAAGGAAAGCTACAGTTCATTTAGTTCACGGCATGGTGGTGCATGCCTGTGGTCCCAAGCTAGATCCTCAAAAGTGCTGTGGGAGATAATCTTCTGAACACCCTGGTCTGTTCTCCAGGACCCTACAGCCTAGGAGTCAAAGTAGAACAAATGGGCACGGGCAAATATGGAAATACAAAGCAGTAGATGCAGTGACAGGTGCCTGCTGGGTAGACTCTTCTTGAGGCTTGCTCAAGTCAAGCTGTGGGACAGTACTGAAATTGTACTCTCTCCTGTATTAGATGATTGGTAGGAAAATTAACTTTGTGACTGCTGATGGACATAAAGGCACAGCATGAAAGAAGCTCTCTTAAGGGTCCCAACCAGACAGGTAGCCCCCGGGCTCGTACAGTGTGGGTCAGTACAGAACAGGGCAATCAGGTCTAGTGGGGAGATTTGGGCAAGTGCTGGAGGAACAGAACTGTGGTCTCTCTGGCGCCCCCTGCTGTCATGCAGCATGAACATTTGGGGAAGTTTCTGGCTAGAGGTCCCCAGTGCCAGGAACCAGGGCGGGGTACATGCCCCATACTTGTCGCTGAGCCCTCACTCCCCAGAATTGCAGTAAGCTTGGGAAACATTTAACATAAAGTGAACATGGGCATCCCTGGGGACAAAGGTTTACATGTATTTACATAGGAATATTCTAGTTTTCACACATTTTCTGTAGGAAACTTTTAAAATTTACTTAGTGTTTTAAGAATGCCAGAATGGGAAGAAAACCTATACTTCCTTATTTTAGTAGGAGTTCAGGCTGTTTTTCAAATCTGAACCCTCTGTGCTGACTGACTCTTGGAGAGAAAGTGCCACAGGGCCAGGGACAGGGTGATCCCCAATAAATAGGTCAGGACTGGCTATGCAGCTATGTACTATGCTCACGTGTGATTAATCAGCATCACATGGTTTCTTATACCTTTTTTTGAGTTGGTGTCACAGGCTGGAGTGTAGTGGAACAATCGTGACTCACTGCAGCCTCAACTTTCTGGGTTCAACTGATCATCCCACCTCCGTCTCCTGAGTAGCTTGGGACCACACGCATGCACCACCATGCCTGGCTCATTTTTTAATTTTTTTGTAGAGGCGGGGCGGGGGGCGGGTCTCACTATGTTGCCCAGGCTGGTCTCGAACTCCTGGGCTCAAGCAATCCTCCCGCCTTGGCCTCCCAAAGTGTTGGGATTACAGGCAGGAGCCACTGTGCCCAGCCAACTTTTTATGCTTTGAAGGAACCAGTTTCCTTTTGAATTCTCTTAATTGATGATTTGCTGTTTCTCACTTGGTTTAGTTGCAGAGCAAGAGCTGGCGAACCTGGAGAAGTGGAAGGAGCAGAACAGAGCTAACCCAATTCACCTGGTGCCACGGCGGCTAGGTAAGCAGGCACACCAGCTGCTGAGTGGGAACAGCAGGGCGACTCATGGCTCCTGCTAGCACCTTGCACTTGTCTGTCGTTGAATGTACATTTTAGGTTGTTTGATCATTTAATGCAGGTATATTGTTTTTTCTGATTTTGTGTGAGTAGCAAATGTAGGGTGCCACAGTTATGTGGGAAAAAAGTGATGGCTTAATTACCAAATAATTTAGAGGCTTTTGGATGACTGACTCAGAAGAAAGCTTACCTGGGGCACTGCACGTGCCCTGTCATTGCACCAGTCGGGATGGGAGCCGATGCTGGCACAAGCATATTAATCATGGCGGTTAAATGTTAATGTGAAGAAAAGGAGTGGTGAGTCAATTCCAAAAGCAAGATGAGAGTGAGCAGGGATCCCAGAGTGGGTATGAGAGAAGTGTCACCTATGTTTTCCTTCTACAGATAGAGACCGCCGGGCCTCCGGAACAGCTGCTGCCTGTGTGATGAATTGTCTGGGCTGCCTTTGCTTGTGTTTGAATCATTCAGAGGGGAAGCCACCCAATGGGAATCATTCACAGCTTTTCTTCCCTTTTCCTATAGCAGCTGAGAACATAAAGGGTTGGACATGTAGTTTCCACAGATCCAGTTAATACAAACGTGTCTTGAGTCAGGGCCTACTTACTATTCTGATAGTATTAGAAAAAAATTTCTCCCCCCAGGATTTAGGTAAAAGTAAACTAATTTGGAAATCACTTAATGAGTGGGAATAATAGTATTGTTACCACCATCCTGCTGTATTTCATGAAAAGGCCTAATCTCAAGTGTCAAATTTATGATGGATGAGACAGACTTGAGGCGTACAATCAGAAAACAGCTTTAGTCCTTTCTAATGGGCCCCTCAAATCGGCTGTGAAGGACTAATCTTTCCCATGCTCTTTGCATAAAGTGAGAAATAAAAGCCTTATGGTCTTTCTCAAACAATAGAGCTACTTAGCTAATTCTAGGTCTAAAACAGTCTCATTTCAGGAATGAATGTTCAGTTCTAGGTACTGGTCAAAACTCTGTTGCTAATGGAGATGAAAGCTTCCTCCCTGATCCAGACTAGGCCTGTTTTAGGTAGGAAGCCAGCAAGTGAAATAGTATGACTGGATTTTTCTCCATTGAGTACTCTCTTCCCAGATCCTGACCTTTCCAGGGTCAAAGGTGGAAGAAGGGATGAGAGGAATCAAGGGTCTGTAGCACAATGATTCTATGATTCTATTTCTTTGAGCCTAGGTGTATGCTGACTGCTCATTTCCCTCCAGGGTTCCATGAGTTTTTCAGCATTCCTCCCTCTCCAGCACACATCTCTCACCTGGATTTCCCTGATAAAGTTGATATACTTGCCCACTGGCAGTGCTTGGCTTCACTGTCGGTCCTTGGTAGACTCTTTGTAAGGCTTCAATGTTCTTGAGGTGGCCCTCAGAGGCGATTCCCTTTAAGATGGCTTTAGATTGGCATTCTCTCTTGGACACTTGTGCATTCTTTCTTTCCATAAACAATACAAGCCAATGCAGCCACCTCTTCTTGAGGGCCCATCTGAGGAGCCAACTGATAATAGCCTGACACCTATAGGCTCTAACTTTTCTAGCTGTGGGTTCACTAGGACCCTCATTCTCTTAGGAAATGCAGGTTGAGATCTCCAGGTGATTTTCATCAAACCTGTCTCGCTCATCCTTCACCCTCCTCAAAACATACATACACACATACACACAAGAGATAGAATTCAGAAAGATATCCTTCCTCAGATTTCTATCTCTCTTTGATCTATCCAACCTCTTTTATAGGCTGAAGGGAGGTGCTTGTTCGGGTTACCTCCTTGCAGATCCCGCTTTGGGGCCATCACCTCCCTTTGGAATTTGGAGCAGTTGGCATGTATTATCTTAGAGCCTTAGC
>CAUYQG010030153.1:0-28114 GCA_963574415.1 Tarsius wallacei | reverse complement strand
AGGTAGGGGGGTGGAATTGGCCTTCAGGGTTCTGAGTAGGAATTGGTTGCCAGTTCCAATTTCCATAACGGTGTCTCCTGCGTTTTCTAAGATTCTTATAGTTTGACGTTTTATGTTTAGGTCTTTAATCCATTTAGAGTTAATTTCTGTGTATGGTGATAGGTAGGGGTCCTGTTTCAATCTTCTGCATGTGGTCAGCCAGTTTTCCCAGCACCATTTACTGAATAGGTTTTCCTCTTCCCAGTAGTTGTTGGAAGCTTTGTCAAAAATGAGTTGGTTGAGAAATTGAGGCTTTGCTTCTGGAGTCTCTATCCTGTTCCATTGGTCTGTGTGCCTGTTTTTATACCAATACCAGGCTGTTTTGAATACTGTAGCCTTATAGTAGAGTTTGAAGTCTGGAAGTGTGATACCTCCTACTTTGTTTCTCTTCCTAAGGATTGTTTTGGCTATTTGTGGTCATTTATGTTTCCATATGAATTTCTGCATTGTCATTTTCAGGTCTGAGAAGAATGATGTTGGTAACTTAATGGGTATTGCATTGAATCTGTAGATTGCCTTTGGTAGGATGAACATCTTAAAAATGTTGATTCTTCCTATCCATGAGCATGGTATAATTTTCCATTTTTTGTTTCTTGGATTTCTTTGAGCAGTGTTTTGTAGTTCTCATTGTAAAGGTCTTTCATTTCTCTGGTTAGGAAGATGCCAAGGTATTTCATTTTTTTGTGGCTATTGTGAATGGGATTGTGCTTTTTATTTGGGTCTCTGCCTGCTTGTTGTTGGTATATAGGAATGCAACTGACTTTTGCTTGTTTATTTTGTACCCTGAGACTTTGCCAAAGTCCTTTATCAGTGCCAGCAGGTTTTTGACAGATTCTCTTCGATTTTCAAGGTATAGGATAATGTCATCAGCAAAGAGGGATAACTTTTAACTTCCTCTTTTCCTATTTAGATACCCTTGATTTCCTTCTCTTGTCTAATTGCCCGGGCTAGGACTTCCAATACAATATTGAACAAGAGGGGTGAGAGTGGGCAGCCTTGTCTTGTTCCATTTTTCAGGGGAAATGTTTCCAGCTTCTGTTCATTGAGCAATATGTTAACTGTGGGTTTATCATAGATGGCACTTACTATTTTGAGGTATGTGCCTTTTACACCTAGGTGTTTGAGGGTTTTTATCAAGAAGAGATGCTGGATTTTATCAAAAGCTTTTTCTGCATCTAATGAGATAGTCCTGTGGTTCTTGTGTTTACATCTGCTGATGTATTTAATTACATTTATGATCTTGCGAATGTTGAACCAGCCCTGCATCTTGGGATGAAGCACACTTGGTCATGGTGGATGATTTTGGAGATGTGTTTTTGGATCCAATTTGTTAGAATTTTGTTGAGGATTTTTGCATCTATGTTCATAAGGGATATTGGCCTATAGTTCTCTTTCTTTGTTGCATCTTTACTCTTTTGGGGTATCAGTATAATGTTAGCTTCGTAAAATAATTTGGGGAGAATTCCATCTTTCTCAATTGTCTGGAATACTTTCAATAGGTTTGGTATCAGCTCTTCCTCTTATGTTTTGTACAATTCTGCTGGAAATCCATCCGGTCCAGGGTTTTCTGTTTTTGTTTTTGTTTTTGTTTTTTTTTTTGTAGGTAGTTTTCATATGATAGAGTCAAATACCTGGGTTGTTATTGGTCTATTTAGTGTCTCAATGTCTTCTTGTTTCAACTTGGGTAGGTTGTGTGATGTCAGAAAGTCTTCCCTTTCATCTAGGTTATCAAGTTTGTTTCTATATAGGTATACATAGTAATCTCTAATAATCTTTTGTATTTCTTCAGGGTCAGTTGTGATTTGATCTTTTGTATTTCTGATTGTGCTTATTTGGGTTTTTTCTCTCTTTATCTTGGTCAATCTGGCTAGGGGCCCCTCAAACTTGTTAATTCTTTCAAAGAGCCAGCTTTTTGTTTTGTTGATATATTCTATGATATTTTTGTCTTCTATGTCCCATATTTGGGCTCTTATTTTTGTGATTTGGATTCTTCTGCTAAAGTTGGGGTTTTGGTGGTCTTATCTTTCCAGCTCCCTTAGGTGATTTGTTAGGCTCTCCACTTGTGATCTTTCCATTTTCTTGATGTGTGCTTGTAGAGATATAAATTCCCCTCTTAAAACTGATTTCATGGCATCCCAGAAGTTTTGGTAAGATGTTTCTTCATTTTCATTTGTTTCCAGGAATATTTCAATTTCTTCTTTGATTTCAGTGTTGACCCAGTAGTTGTTCAGCATCATGCTGTTTAGTGTCCATGTTTTTGTGGGCTTTGGGGGAGTTTTGTTGGTGTTGATATTTATTTTTATTCCACTGTGGTCTGAAAAGGTGCATGGCAAGATTTCAGTATTATGAAATTTGTTTATGTTTGATTTATGATCAATGATGTGGTCAATCTTGGAGTATGTTCCATGTGGTGGTGAGTAGAATGTATATTCTTTGGTCATTTGGGTGGAGTGTTCTGTCAGTATCAATTAAGTCCATTTGTTCAAGATTCTCGTGAGGTTCTGAGTGTCCTTCCTGATTTTTGTCTTGATGATCTGTCTAGGATTGTGAATGGGGTATTAAAGTCCCCAGGTATGATAGTATTAGAGTCAGTCTCTTTTTTAAGTTTGCCAAGAAGCTGCTTTATGAACACTGGTGCTTCTATGTTAGGTGCACGTGTTTAGGATGGATATTTCTTGTTGATGGATTGAACCTTTCACTATAAAGTGACCTAGTGTATCTTTTTAAATTTTTGATAGCTTAAAGGGTATTTTTTCTGAGATTAAGATTGCAACTCCAGCTTTCTCTTATGTTCCATTTGCCTGAAAATTTGTTTTCCATCCTCTTACTTTGAGTCTGTGTCCTTTCTGGTGTGATGAGTCTCTTGGAGACAATATATTGTTGCCTCATGATATTTTATCCATTTTGCCATTCTGTGTCTTTTCAGTGGTGCATTTAGTCCATTCACATCCAGGCTAATTATTGAAATGTGAGGGTTTATCTTTGCCATGATTTTCTTATAGACTTGTTGTACTTGTTTGTTTGTTGTTTATCTTTTGATTTTTTTGTGTTGGTTCATGTGTGTTTTCAGTCTTTTTCCTGCACTCTTGTGAAGAACATTGTTGTTCTTTTTCCCTTCTCTTCTGTGTTTAATACTTTCTTAAGAGTTTCTTGTAGGGTTGGTCAGGAGGCAGCATAAGTTCTTAGGGATTGGATGTCTGGGAATGATTTTAATTCTCTCTCACTGATGAAGCTTAGCTTGACTGGGTAGGTTATTCTTGGTTGAAATCGTTTATCTTTGAGAACATTGAATATTGGACTCCAAGCTCTCCTAGCCTGAAGTGTTTCTGTAGATAAATCTGCTGCTATTCTGATTGGCCTTCCCTGGTAGGTAGTCTGACCTTTTTCTCTTGCTGCTTTTAGGATGTTTTCTTTTATACCTACTTTTTTCAGGTGGATTATTATATGCCTAGGAGTTGGTCTTCTCATTTGCTGTCTTGCTGGGATTCTCTGAATTTCTTGTGTTTGAATTTTCACATCATTATTGAGGTGAGGGAAGTTTTCTTGAATAATTTCAAAGAATGTTTGTTCCAGGGTGGTCTCTTTCTCTCCTTTTGCCTCAGGAAGGCCAATTACTCTTAGGTTCATTCTCTTGAAGTAATTGCTCACCTCTTAAAAGTTCTGTTCTGTCTTTTTAAGCTTCTTTTCTATGTTTTTGACAGTTTGGTTTAGTTCTGTATTTTGGTCTTCAAGTTCTGAGATTCTGTCTTCTGTTTGGCTAATGCTGCTTTCCATGCTTATTAGTTTGTTATTTATTTCAGTCACAGTATTCTTTACTGCTGTTATTTCAGTTATCAGCTCCTTCCTATTTTCCTCTTGTCTCTTCTCTATTATTTTTATTCTGTCTATTAATATCTTGATATCTGGGTTTGTAGTATGTGACCAATCATCTGGGAGCTCCTCATTGTTTGCATTCTGAAGTCTGTTTTCTCAATATCTGATCTCCCAGGGGTCTGTGTGAGACCTGTATTCTTCTTTTGATTTTTCTTCATTTGTGTAGATTTGTCTCCCCACTTTTTCCTTTTTTCCCCCCTCTGTCTTCTTTAAATCTGTTATTCAGGGGTGACAGTGTTGCTTTTTGCTTCTGTTTGCTCAATTTCTTATTCTTCCTTATGTGAGTCTTCTGGCTTTGTTCGATTCTGATGTTGTACTGTAGATTGAGGGTTATACCTTTTGCAGCTTTGAGATTGTTTGAGGTGGGGAGCTGTGATTCAAAATTTATCTGCAGATCCCAGTATCCACTGATAGGTGTATGGATACGCTGGATCCTGCTTCCCTCTGCCTTGTAATCTGTTCATGAAGTGGGGGGTATTGGTTTGCTCCCTGAAAGTAAAATGATAGAAGAAAAGGGAAAGAATTGGAACAGGGAGGAGGGAAGCAGAGGATGAAGACCAGAGAGTAAAAGGGAGAACAGACAGTGGTACCCACTAATAAGTGAAAATAGAGCCAGGCTCGGTGGCTCAGCCTATAATCCCATACTATGGGAGGCTGAGGTGAGTGGATTGCCTGCGCCCGCGGGTTCGAGACCTGCCTGGGCAACTTGGTGAGACCTCATCTCTACAATAAATCAAAAAATCAGCCGGGCGTGGTAGCGCATGCCTGTAATTCTGGCTACTCGGAAGGCCGAGGTGGAAGGATCGCCAGAGCCCAGCAGGTCGAGGCTGTGGTGCCGGGAGCGGCCACTGCACTCCAGTTTGGGTGACAGAGTGAGACTCCAACTCAAAAAAAAAACAAAAAAGAAAAAAAAGAAAATAGACCTGAAGACAGGTAAGAGTAAGAGAAAACAAAAACAAACAAACAATCAAACAAACAAAAAAAACAACAGTTACAACAACAAACTAGGACATACAATCACACAGACACACAAGCTGACCAACCTCCTTAAGATGTACTGTTCCCTTACACAACCGTTAGGTCTTACCTCCCAAGTTGGAGGTTGGGCAGAGCTCGATGGGCATGTCACTGCAGGTCTCTGCCTGGTCATAGGGCTCCAGATGATCCCAGGATCTACAGCAGCTGGATCCAGCTGGGGGGGCGGAGTGCAAGACAGTTGGGTGATGTAGGTCAGTGTGTCACATGCAGCTTGGGCCTCTTTTTCTTTCTTTGTTCTTAGGTCCCAGGCTGGAACATGCGCAGAGCTGGGTGGAGCTCACAGGACAATGCTGGTCTCTGGCTGGTCTTGAGCTCCAACTGTTCTCTGGTCCTGCTGTGGTCAGGGGCAAGTCAGGGGAGGTGGAGTGCAGGATTGCTGGGCATTGCTGGTCAGCGTAGTGGTCAGGGTGGTTGGGGGGCAGGGTGGTGTAGCCAAAAAGGGAGACTGGAGCTCCACGGGGAAGGAGCCTTGAGCCTCCCTGGGTTGCAGCAGTTGAGGTGGGGCTGGACACTTCTGCCAGGGAGGTGACCCGGAGCTCCGAGGGGCGACACTGAGGGCCTCCATGGGTGGCAGCAGCTTAGGGCCTGGTGGGGTGCTTCAGTCAGGGATGGAGCCCATAGCTCCAAGGGATGGGTGCCTAGGGCCTCCAAGGGGGTAGTGGCTGGGTGCTTCAGCCTGGGCAGGGGCCCAGAGCTCCAAGGCGCAAGCACCAGGGCCTCCACAGGGGCAGTGACTCAGGGTGGAGGTGGGCGCTTCAGCCCAGGAAGGAGCCTGGAGCTCCGGGGCACGGGTGCCAGGGGCCTGCGTGGGTGCCGGTCTTTGGGCCTGGTGGGGTACCCCAGCCAGTGATGGAGCCCCCAGCTCCAAGGGGTGGGCCCCTAGAGCCTCCCTGGGTGACGGTGGCTTAAGACGGGGCTGGATGCCTCAGCCAGGGATGGAGCTGGTAGCTCTGAGGGGCAGGTACCTAGGACCTCCCTAGGCAATGGCGGCTTGAGATGAGGCTGGGTACCTCAGCCAGGGTGGGGACCTGGAGCTCCAAGGGGTGGGTGCTGGTGGTGGCTTTGGGCCATGCACACAGCACTTCAGCCAGGGATGGAGCCAGTAGCTCTGAGGGGCAGGTGCCTAGGTCCTCCCTGGGTGATGGCGGCTTGAGATGGGGCTGGGCGCCTCAGCCAGGGCGAGGACCTAGAGCTCCAAGGGGCAGGCGCCGGCAGTGGCTTTGGGCCAAACACGGGGTGCTTCAGTCAGGGATGGAGCCAGTAACCTCGAGGGGCAGGGGGTGGAAGCAAGAGTCTTTATGGGAACTCACTTTCAGAGAATCTCACAGTCCCACCTGTGCCGTCGCCATCTTACTGGAACCTCTGAAAAAACCTTTTAAATATAACATACTGAAAATATTGGAAGTTACATTTCTTTATTTTCTGAGAATATTAGTAATATTATTATGTAAGCATATATTTATCTTTATAAGTCAATCGTTTAAGAGACTTTATATTTTAATTTTATTAATGTCACCCAAATATAAGAAAATGTTCTGTCTTAGCCTGCTGTTTATAACTATGAACTGAATGGCTTAAACAACAGAAGTTTATTTCTCATAGTTCTGGAGGCAGGAAAGTCCAAGATCAAGTTGCCAGCAAGATAGGTTTAATTATGAGGTCTCTTCTCTTGGGTAGCCGCCATCTTGCTGTGGGCTCACATGACCTTTTCTTTGGTCACGGTCCTATCAGATCAGGACTCCACCCTTCTGACTTCATTTAACCTTAATTACCTCCTAAAGACCCTGTCTCCAGATATAGTCACACTGAAGGTTAGAGCTTCAGCATATGAATTTTGGTGGTACATAATTCAGTCCAATGCACATCCTTGCATAATGAGAAGTCCCACCTGAAATAAAAGACACTTATACATGCAGACACAGTGAGAGTTATGTTATCAATTCTAAAATTTCAGCTACGGGCCAAGAGTAAACACAAAAGCACATAAGTCACTAAAGCACATAAGTCACCGAATGAAAGAGATGGTCTCTTCCCATTCAATTCTTAATTGAACTTGAGCTCAAAATAGACAAACAAGCAGAAAAGGCTGACAAAATTATCTGTTATTTCTCACCTAATATACCCAAGGTCTCCATACAACTATGAATCTGTTTAATAGAGGTTTTATGATATGATAGGATCATAAAACAAACTCTCAATCCAAAAAAACTAACAAACCAGATTCTCTATTGTCTCTCAGCCAACAAAGATTTCTAAAAACCATTAATCCATTTACAAAAGCAAATTATCAGGGGGAAGCAATTTATTGGCCACAAGTCAAAGCAAAATTAGTAGAGGGCAAAACTAATATTACAAAAACAATGTCAGCATAGTTCTATTGCCACTTCAGATTCGGCTTCTGGGAACCAAGTAAAAACCTACTTGGGCAAAACTATTAAAAGATAATTTTAAGAAAAAGGTAAAATCATGACTCTCAAATAGATATACAATAGACATGTGCTAACAATTTTACTAATATGATACAAGAACACCAGGCAACTGCTTTTTTAAAAGTCAAAAAATCACAAATGTATATAAAATAAAATAGTAATAAGATGAATTGCAATTTGAAACAAAACTATTTTATATGAGGAAGGATGGCATTGAAATGAAGAAAAGTCAATTGATTGCCTACCATGTAGCATAGAATTTACAATTTATGGTTAAAAAATGGCTGAAAAACAATAAACAGAGCTAGATTAGGCCACAAGTTTTCCACCGAAACATAGATTTCAAGGAAAACACGATATATATATTTTTTACAAATAGAAATAATTTAGAACTTTTTTGTTTTAAAGTACATTCCATAATTAGTTTTGTTGGAAATATTTCAGATTATATTCCTAATATGGATTTGTAAAGGCTAATCATCAGCTGAATTCACATACCCACATAGATTGTGGGGGTAACAACTACCACCATCACTACAACCACCACCACCATAATCATCATAATGATCCTTAGTCTTTACATAGCACTTTACATACATTAATTGATTTATTTGCCACAACAACTCTGGAGTGGACATTAATATTATCTCCATTTTACAGGTAGAGAAACTAAGACACAGAAAATTGAAATAATCTGTCCATGGTTAGCTAGCAAGTGCCGGTAGCTAGGCCATTGAGATGTCAGCTAGTTATTTAGAGACTCTCACTTGGATTTTAATAAGTTGATTAATATGATTTGCAAAATACAAGAAACTAAACATTCCTGAAGTTATTAATTGAGTAACAATACCCTAGGTGTTGTGCTAAGTACTACAAGTGCTTATATAAGTGAAGGAACATCTGTGACATTGAATTCCCCATGTAGGGAGGGAAATAGACATGTACCCCAACAAGTACAATGCAATATGGAGGAACAGGAGCTAATATTCCAATGACGTAAGAGCACACATTTCTAAGAAATGAATGCTGAAGGACAGAAAAGGTTAGTGAGAAGGACAGGAGTGAGTTTGGGCAGGACCTTGAATGCCATGCTAAGCAACTTTTGACTTTATCCTGAAGGTCAGGGGCAACTATTAGAAGGCTTAAACAAGGGAGTGATATAACCAGAATTTCATTTTAGAAAGATCATTCTAGTAACAGTATAGAAAAGGAATTATACAGCATTAAGCCTGGATCTAGAAAGACCAATGTATTAGTTATTTTGTAATTTTTTTTTAAAAGGAAAACTCTCAAAATTTAGTGACCTATTTATTTGCTTGAGATTCTGTGGATCAGCAATTTAGGCTGTGCTCAGCTAAACTATTTTACTGCTAGTCTCTCCTGGGGCCTCATCCAAAAGTATGATAATTTGTGCTAACTGGTTTTTTGTTTTTTGTTTTTTCCTTTTTTTTTTCCTTTTTAATTTTAAACATGTGGGGGTACAATTCAGGATTAGGTATACAAGTGTGGTTATTGTACAGGTAAAGTTTGGACCTCACTTTGGTCCCACTTCATGTGGTTTGAGATCAGGTACCTTTATGGACATTGTGTCACTACCCCCACCTCAGCAGTATCCCTCTACTGCTAATCCCTTTCTTATAGTATTATGGTAAATGTTCAGGGTCCACTTATGAGTGAGAACATATGGTATTCCGTTCTTTGTTTCTGTGATAGATCACTGAGTATGGTAGACTCTAAAGCCATCCAAGTTGCTGCGAAGCCCATAAGTTTGTCCTTCTTTAATAGCTGTGTAATATTCCATTGTGTATATGTAGCCCTTTTTTTTTCTTTATTCAACCCAATTTCAATGGACAGCACAGTTGGTTCCATGTTTTTGCTATTGTGAATAGTGCTGCAATATACACGCTTGTGCAGGTGTCTGTTTTGTAGAATGTTTTGAGTTTCTCTGGGTATATTCTCTGGGTCATATGGAAGGTCAATTTCTAGTTTTTTTAGAAATCGCCACACTGTTATCCACAGAGATTGAATTAGTTTGCATTCACCCCAGCAATGTAGAAGCGTTCCCTATTCTCTGCATCCTAGCCAGCATCTGTTGTTTTTGGAATTATTAATGATGGCCATTCTTACTGGGGTTAGGTGGTATCTCAGTGTGGTTTTGATTTGCATTTCTCTGATGATTAGTGAGGCTGAGCACTTTTTGTCTGTTGGCTGTCGGTATGTATTCTTTTGAGAAGTGTCTATTCATGTCTTTTGCCCACTTTTTAATGGGGCTGTTTGTTTTTTTTTCCTTTTGGCATGTTTGAGTTCCTTGTAGATCCTAGTTGTTAGGCCTTTGTCAAATATACAGTTGGCAATTTTTTTTCCCATTCTGTGGGCTGTCTCCCCACTCTCTTGATGATTTATTTCACTTTTCAGTTTAATGAGATCCCACTTGGCTATCTCATCTCTTATTGCATGGACACCTGGGATTTTGACTAAAAATTGACTGCCTACTCTGATTCCCATAAGGATGTGTCTTGCATTTTCTAAGATTCTTACAGTTTGAGGTTTTACATTTAGGTCTTTGATCCATTTGGAGTTGATTTTTGTGTATGGTATATGATTTTTGTGTATGGTGATAGGTAGGGGTCCTGTTTCAATATTCTGTGTGTGGTCAACCAGTTTTCCCAGCATCGTTTACTGAATAGGTTCTTCTCTCCCCAGTTGGTGGAGGCTGTGTCAAAGATAAATTGGTTGAGAAATTAAGGTTTTTCTTCTGGAATCTCTATCCTATTCCATTGGTCTATATAGCCATTAAGCTAATGCCTTTTGTTTGTTACAGCAACAATAAGAAAAGAATGCACAGTGTTTTCAGGAAAACAAGACATTAAATAAAAGCAGGGATTTTTTTAAGAGCCTCCTGAGACTTTTCTAAGAAGCTGCACAGTGTCACTTTTGCCCTGTTCTATTGGCCACAGCAAGTCGTAAGGCCAACCCAGATTCAGGGTTGGGGAGCTAGAATTCATCCATTCAATGGAAGGCCTACAAAGAATTTGATAGCTTTTTGAATCCACCACAAATTTGGAGGCAGAGTAATGCAGGTAAGAAGTGAAAATGACTTAAGCTGATATAGTAGAAAGGATTAGAAAATTCAAAAAATATTTAGTAGGCAGAACTATCAGAATTTGATGATTAATGGATATAAAGTGGTACAGCAACATCAACACATTTCTATGCCAGATAATATGGAAAAAATAAAAAGGGAAACTAATAATGAAAAGGCAGATCCAGATAAGCCACATTTTAGTAATCATATCAATAGGACACCAGGCATAGATGATTACTTGACTAAGATTTCATTTGTGGGGCTGTGGTTTATAAAGGAAAAGATAGCCTTTGAGGCTTTTTCCCCCCTGGAAATGAGATGTTTTTTCTCTTTCTCTTTTGAAATCATTAGTGAGCTGAGGAAGCAACAAACACCAAAGTTGAGGAAGGTTAGCTCCATTTCTTAAGAGCTATTATATCATGTAACTAGTTTCCTTAGCAACTGTGTACCTATCTCCCCGCATAGTACCTTACAAATTCCAAAGACAGATATGGTCAGTAGTGTTGTTCTAAAAGTCATCAAAAAACTGCTTCTAACTGTTCCTACTTTAAGTTTCTATGTAAAAATCTATGCTCTAGCTTTGGGTCTAATCTCAGTCAACAGTTACTCAAACAATATTTTATGAATCAGGAGATAAGTGAAGTAGTCAAGTAACAAAAAACAATTATCATGTTTTTAGGGGGAAATGTGTCAGATCCAAAGTCAATTTTCATATTGAAAATATAGAGTATTGTGTCTCATAAAGCACGCATATTACTTCCACAAGGCTTAACAGCTAAATGATATTAGCCTATGGACGCTTTCGTATGTCAGGAAATCTAGCCAACATAGAATAAGTGTTCAATAAATGCTAGTTGCTATTATTATTATCATCATTAGAAGTTTGTAGAAAACAAGCTAAAAACAGAAATGCAGCTGCCTCCTTGGTGTGTATTATCTATGTATTAAAAACTCATGACCTGTTTAGCCCTCAAGTTACAAAGCCAGTCACTATAGAAACAATATAAAAGCCACCCTTTATGGGGCATTGCTACAAATAAGGTATTGTGCTAAGTATTTTAATGTACCATATCATTTAGTCACCATAAAAACATTGTACAGTAGATAATATTATTACTTTCACAATTTTATAAATGGAGGGGTTAAGGTTGAAAGAATAAGTGACTTGACCAAATACCCACAACCAGAACGTGAGAAAGCCAGCAGTTCATCCAGGATCCAGAATCCTTTTCTGCCTGATTCCAAAGCCACATACTTCATCAATTGCTCTCTTGCTTGTGCTGCAACGTGTGCATATAACCTTCTCTAGTGGTGTCCCATCTAAGTCCAGGATGAGAATTAGAGGACTGGAATATTGATTCACTTCTCCCCCAATCCTATTACCTCTCCACCTCATGTATCCTGACCCTCTGCTCTGTAAAATTCAAACACAATTTGTTAATATCCATTATGTACCCAGAACTGTGGAAGATATAAGCATAAGGTATGGCTCTTTTCCTTTGAGGAGTTAGAGAGATAAGGCTAATACATTAAAAAGTAGAGAATCATAGTTGACTGAATATCAGCAGGTGTCTGAATTGGTCATTTTTTAATGTTGGGGTATGTGGGGTTTTAGCTACATAAATCAGTGGAGAAGGAAGGATAGGCTAGTCTATGACTAGAGTAAGGGAGACTGACACAGCAGGAGGGCATGATGCTAGGTAGTCAACAATCATTCCAGTGTGTCATGTTTAAAGAGATGTACTATCAGAAGAGATGTGGTTGATCTGGACTAAGGAGAATAGCCAAGGAGCCACAGTCTGGTGTTTAGGATTGATAATACTTCAAAGCAGATGAAGTGCTAACAAAGTGTTTGTTGATGATGAGTAAATATGGGACACCACATCCAACCCCCGAGTAGTAAGAGTTGAGATCCTGAGAGAAAGTTAGGCAGAGTATCATGGTCCTGGACAAATGAACTGAAGTTCAAGTTCATCTATCATGGAATTTGAAAGAACTGTGTAAACATGCCAAGGAGAAGACGGTGACTTGGGGCACTTGCGAATACCTAAGGCTCACCTTAAGGGTAGCCCTATGATTCAGTTCCCACTCATGAGACCAGGGAAAACCTAGCCAGGTTACCCCAGAATAAGAGTTTCTGCAAGCCAGGTGTAACTAAAACAAGGTGTTTACTTTGTGGCCTAAGGCAATATAGCTCAATGAGAGAACCAACATTTCAGTCAAGCAAGGAAGGCAGGGTCCTAGTTTAAAATGCAGTGTTAGATGCCAAACCTGAAGGTTGAAGCAGAACTATAAATGGCAGAAAGAATAATGAGATTAGGTGGCAGAGGAATCAGCAGTTAATCAGGCAGTGTTCAGAATAGGCAGGAGGAAGTCATTTATTGCTGCAGTTGTGTACAGTAACTGATTGAGCCTTGTGTTTATGTGGTATCAACTGAGTAGTTGGGAACTACACTGGACATGGTAGCTTAGCTTAAAGAATATCAAAACAGGAAGATGAATTCCAGAAACTACCCATGTATGGGATGGACTTTTCTAATGCACTCTCTGCCAGGAACAGAATAGGCTTAGAAACTGCAAGGGCTTGTGAAGCCATATGAACACAAATATACCTTAAGACTGAATCAATATAATATCTTGCATATATATATATATATATATATCTCCCCTGGATTTGGGGGTTGTGTACAAATGATGTTTTATCTAATAAAATACCAATTTATTTCAAAGTATTAGTGAATTAGTAGCTAGTTTTTGTTTTTCTAAAAAATTGCATAGTAAAAATAAGAGTGGTAATCCAGGAAATTCTTGACATTGTTGAGACTCGATTATGGAGACCCTTTATAATGGAATCACTGCATAAATGACATAGTTATACAAGCAAACTGTTTTTTCTCCTGCTTCCTGAGATTGAGGTCAGACCATTAGGGTTTGGTTTCTACCAGAGATTTTCAAAGGAAGAGAGTACGTACAGTATCGAACTAACTCTTAAATAGCTGAATGTGGCATCTCCTATAACTTATTATCTTCTACACAATCTAACATGTATGTAACACAATCGTCATCATCATTGTCATCATCACCATTATCACTGTCATCAGTGTTATTATAAATATTTGCATAACACTCTGCACTTTGCAAAGTGCACTTTTCTTCGGAGGTTGATTGGCTGTGAAGTTAATGAAGCATAAGTCTTCTGGGTTCCCTCCAAACCCCCAAGAGTAGCTTTAGGGATTATGTTTTCTGCAAAGTTTTCAGAAGATATTTTAGCTGAACTTAATTTAGACATGTTTTCTCTTGTATGGTGGCATTGGAGTGATCATGAGAATTTTGGGGATCCAGTGAAGGAGAAATTGAGCTGGTGAAATAATTTAATTTGGGTTTAGTGGGACATATTCATGGGATTCACAATTACTTCTACAAATAGCTAAATTAGTCTTGCCACTTCAGTATCAAATGGCTTTCAGTAAATCATTCTACCATCTCTGTTTTGACCAGCCTAAGGACTTGAAGCTGCAGAACCGGAAGTCATTTCAGAATAATAACATGACCTAAGTGTTTGGCAACAGAAATAGAAGTTAATGTAATAAAAATAAGCTTTGAAATATATAGATCTAGAACCAGTCTGTGAGAAATGATTATATATCCAAGAGAAATTGATAGAAAGTGGATTTTAAAAACTGGTAGATGTTTTCTCAAATTTGACAGCAATTGTCAAACTTTACATGACGTTAGCAATAATAAGTTATAAAGCTGAAGAAAACTCTGAAACGTATCAATAATAAAAATAAATTTTAATCAAACATACAAGAGGAAAGATTGAATTATCTTTCTATCCTGACTATAGAAAATATTATAAAATTGTCATATGAAGAGAAAAAGTGTATGCAATAAAAATGTAAGGAATAAAGTATCATAGAAGTGTCAGTTAATTCATGAAAATATTATGTTTTTCTGGATTCTGTAATATTTGTGGCATTTGTCAGCTTTTAAAAATGTGTTATATAAAGTAGTTTCTTTCCTCATTCTAAAACTATTTAGTTGCATACATAATTTTTTATTTTTAATTTCATTTTCTTTTTCTCCCCCTTGAATTGTGTAAATGTAAAACCCACAAAACTTGAATTGGTCCCTGCACATGTATTCTGTCACCTAACCCTCACAATATTTCTAGATATATGACACCTCACTCATTCAGTCTTGCAGCAAATACTTATGAAAGTCCACTATGTGTTAATTATTATTCCAGGGTCTGAGGATACAGCAATGAACTTCATAGACAATAATCCCTACTTGCATAGATCATGCATTCTAGTGACATTATAGCAAGTTATATAGGTAAGTTGTTATTTATCCGGTGTCATATAATTAAAAATGAGTAAATAATTTGGACCAGAACCCAGGCATTTTCCTTCTAGTTAATTTTTTTCTGTCTATGACTAGCTTGATTTACTATGGCTCTTGCTTCATCTTCCACATTCCTCTGTGGGATGGGGTTTGGAATCAATCCTCTTCTCGGCTTGAACAAATCTCTGCTTTCTCTGTGATCTTCTCAAGGGTCCTAGTGCAAAGCTAGATCCATTTCTTAAAGGGGCTTACTTATTTTTAACATGGTCTTATTTTATCTCTTTTGGATGATACACACCCTGGGCATAAACTTGCTGGACCTTTTTGCCCTTTTCTCTAGGCTTAGATTTTTTTAGTTTCCAAGTTACAGTCAGCTCATATTGCAAGGAACAGATTCTTAGCCATCCATTTTAGCCTTCTAGGTAAAAGGGAATAGATTACTTCGTTCAAATGTCTTCCAACAGTGACTGAACTTCTCTCAGGAGTATCTGGGGTTTAAAAAAAAAACATATATATATATATATATATATATATATATATATATGTATACACACACACACACACACACACACACACACACACACACACACATATATATATATATTGAGTTTTGGTTTTGTTTTCTTTTGTTTTGTTTGCCAACAGAGTTTTGCTCTCTTGTAATTTCTTCCACTTTCCATTCACTATGAAAGTCGTTGGTGTTAACAAGAAAGGGCAAATTATCCCAAAGTTATAGAGCACAGTAAAAGCAGCAATATAGATTGGAGTGCGCTAAGTTGGTCAGTAAGAGTCACTTTTTCTACACTGTCTTTGGCTCCATCACTGCATTCAGAGAAAAGTGAGTAGTGAAGTCAATTTCCCATACAGATTTGGCAGGGAACTAAGTCTGAAACTGAGGCAAGAAAGGTCTATTTTGGACTTGAATTATTGGCAATAACTGAGTTATGTAGTCACTTCATTCTCCATGTTTAGACACAAACTTAGACATCATCTGATTTTCTTTCATTCCAGCATAACTGTCTATCATTCTCCCAGGCATTAGGGGTTGAAATTCTTAAAAAGCACTTCAGTCTCAGTGAGGCTTTATGGTGACATTTTGTTAATGTGCTTTTAGTAAACAAAACATTGTAGATTGTGAAACCAAAGTTCATTTCTATGGCATATCATTAAGAAAGAAGGTATGTCAGAAAGATCAAACTTACTGCTTCAGTATTCTTTTGATTTGTTACTGATCTAGAACTTGTTTATTAGCGTCTAATAACATTATTCCTTATTTTACCCTTTTCTTTCATAGGTAAACATTTTCAAAACATCCCTTCATCATCATGTTGATTTGATAAGCTGATGAAACATGGGTTTTTAATCTCTCTCATACTACTATCTTGACAAAATTTGAAAACCTTATCATCCAATTTTCCTTTTCAAGGTTCCCCTCTCAAGTGCTTCCCAGTGGTGTCCCAGGTTTACCACCCATGCCTATCCTCCTACTCTTCTGATTCTCATCAATATTTCCTCTTGGATCACTCATCCTGTCTCCCTTTGGGCTTTCCTGTCAGGTGCCTCAATGAAGAAACTAAAAATGAGTTGAGGTTTGAATGATGGGAATAACTATCTGTTATTCCTCTTCTTTTCTTGGGAGTTTTTGAATTTTAATAAGGCATAACTGAAGTAAAATGCATTAACCTGAGAAAGGAATGATAGATGGAATTTCAGGCACTAGGCGGGACAATTAGGTTTGCAGGAGGAATGAAGGGTATGGAGAAGCAAGAGTGGAGTTTGAACCCTTACATCATAAAACACACAGATAATGATCTATTATGCACAAATATGTACCTAGCCCTAGAGATAACACATAGGGTGATTCTAAGTCCACCCATTTAGATATTTGATATCTCTTTAAGAAATGAATTTTCACAATAACAATGACTGTTCTTTAAACGGACAGTCACAAAAAGTATTTATTCACTATATTGCTACACTGAGTTCCTGCAATTCCTCTTACCAACTACTCATTTTGTTTCAAATGTGTGTATCATTCCAGTATACTTAGATATATATCAAGTTGATCAGTTCAGCTGTGGATTGGTGACCCAAGTCAGGGAAGAACTGCCTGCTTACCTGCCTGCCTGCCTGCCAGGTAGAGCAATTGTTTTTTTTTTTAGCTCTCTCGTACTCAATAACTGCCCATCTCATTACTGATTAACTTGATCATTTTAAGAGTATCTTCATAGATTTCAAATGAAAAACTATATTCTTATTTTATGCTTTGATGTCATGCAAATGTTATGTTGTTGTTGATGATGGTTCTTTGTTTTTTGTTTTGCTTTGCTGTGTTTTCTTATTTTCTGAATTTTGTTCTTAGATTGCAAGAGTGACCTCTAGTGTGAAACATCTGTATAGTTATAATCTCAAGCTCCAGGGTCTCTTACCAGCCTTACTTTCCATAGCTATTCATGTTATACAAAACATAAGTAGCAAAATCTTCACAAATATGTCAAATTTTCATCCAGAATAAAAACCCCAAGTCAGGTTACTTCTTATTAGTGCTTATATATTTTATTCTGTTTTATTTCCAAACTTTGGCTACCAAAGGACAGCTGTGTTCTGGGAAATTTTTGAGATGGCAAGGACAACACTTCCAAAAATGCCCTTTCAAGGAAATAGAAGTAAATTATGACATTCTGTATGAGCTGGAGGTAGCTGACTGCAGAAAAATTGTTTTGCAGGTCTCTTGTTGCCCCTGGCATTCTTGTTGTGAATAATTGGTTGATGCACTTAACTGTTCTCTTTCTTCTCCAAGAGAAGGAAGTGTTTTCCTTACCGTCATGCTGGGTAGATGCAAGGCATAAAGAACACACTGCATTTTTCATGGGGAAAATTAAAGTAGTCTTAAGCATTTGCCCTGCTCTTATGTAGGTCAGCCAGAAAATTTGCAGTACAGTCAATGGCATTGCTTATTCCCTACGTGAGGTTAAATAGAAGTTTTACCTGCCTTTCAAGGTCTAGCTCTCCTAGCAATAAAAATAATAATTCCTCACATTGGCATAGTGCTTGAAAACTTACAAAGCATTTTTATTCATATAATTTTACTTCCTCCTCTGACCACCTTTAGGAAGTAGGCATTATTAGTCTCATTTTAGTGAAGGAAAGTATGATGCCCAGTGAAATTAAATGACATGTCCAAGTTCAAACACAGTTCATAAATGGAAGTTACAAGTCTTTGGACTCCAAACATAGTGTGCATTTTCTCACAGCTGTTTCAGAGTCTAACAATTAAATTTTGTCAAAATAATCTACAGGATTTTTTAAAATGGAGGTCTATATACAAATTTATATGAGACTTGAAAAGAAAGAAAATGGTCTTGTTATAAGGATCAAAGTAGGATTTTATGGAGGAGGTCACATGTAGTTCAGTTTTTAACAAATAGGAAGAATGTAGACAGATGAGAAAATCAATTCCCAGTTAAGCAAAATCAGGGCAATGGGAAAGTACAGAGCATATATAAAAAATAGAAAGTTGTCCAATTTTTCTAAGTTGGAGGAAGATTGTAGGAAATAAGTTTGGAAAAGAAAGTTGAATTCAGGACACAAAATCCTCTAATAGTAGAAAAGGCTTTCTCAGCCTCAGCACTATTATTAACATTTGGGGCTGAACAATTCTTTATTGTGGGGCTGTTCTGTGCACTGTAAGATAGTTAGCAGAATCCCTGGCCTTTACCCACTAGATGCCAGTAACATCCCTTCCCTCAACTGTGACAACTAAAAATATCTCCAGTTATTGCCAAATGCTCCCTCAGGCAAAATTGCCCCCTGTTCAGAACCTCTTAAAATGGTAGATTATGAGCACCTTTTCATATTTTAAAGCAGAAAAGTATCATCAGTACATCTATGCATAGGGAAGACAAACATGGCAGAAGTCTACAGAAAAAAAAAGGAAAAAGAAAGAAATTGAAGGCAGAAAACCTGTCAGGAGGATACAACAGTGATCTCAGTAAAAGAACCAGAGGTAGCTGCTATATTGGAAAAAAGCATTAAACGTAGAGGCAGGCACTGGCACTTCATTGGAAGCTCTGCCAACACTCAATGTGTGTTCTTGGACAAGTCATTTAAAGCTTTTTGCCCTCCATTTCTCATATAAAGTAAGAGGGTGAAGCAATGATCTCAAAGTTCCCTTCTAACTCCATTGGAAACAAATATGTAAATGTTGTCACTAACTTTAACTTCATCCATTTTTCTCCATACATCTTTTAAAAGAATCTTGGTGTGTATCAAATGTGTATCTGATTTCTCTGTGTAGAGACAAATAGCATGACCTCACTGTTTCAGCTTATGTTGGATAAAAAGGCAAGTCAGAAATAAAAATCTGAATTATTAAATGCATTTTAAAGACATGTAGTTGTATTAATTTCAAATAAATGACATACTTAAAACATAGATGTTAAAGTATTGCCTAGGCAAGGTATTTTGGAAACGAGTTTAGCTCATTAATTTAGCATTTACTGAAAGCATACAAAGTGCAAGACACTGTGCTGGGCTTTGCAGGAGTTACCAAGATAAGTTAGTTATGGAGCCTGCCAAGGGGCTTACAGCATAGTAAGGGAGGTTAGCTATATACACAAAACTATAATACAGAACAGAATGTAGTACATTCCAAACATATCATAAGTCTCATACACATCAACAGATTGATTTTCAAACTGTTTACTCATATAGAATATAGTTTCAATCCAGTTTTTAAAATAATCAAATATATTTTAAAAACATACACACAACTCTTTCACTGAGTTGCTAAAAATATTTGAGTAAAAAAAATACAAGTTAAACAATTATTGATCAACTCAACTAAGATGTCTGAGTAATATATATTACTTAACTGTAATTGTTCCATACATAGACTGACCTCATTTGCTAGTAGAACTTTAACAAGTAGGCAAGAATTGTTGGCAACTATCAAATTGCTTATATATATGTGGTTGTTTTAAAGAACTTGAAATCATCCTCCTTTTAAAATTATTTCAAACAGTAAATATTATTCTTGAAAACTTATAAATACTATTTTGTTTCTTGCTTTAGCAATCTTTGTTCCTAATTAGCAGCATTTTTAATATTAAAGTTTTACTATATGTCATATAACTAAGTGCAAATTCTGTAAGAACATTTTTCCTGTTGAGTTATTTTCTTGATGTTGCCTCTTGTCCTGTCTTCAGGCAGTCAGCAGAGGTATATACATAGCAGATGCACCACTTTGGTCAACAGGTCACACTCGAGATAATTTTTGAGATACAAACACATTCATGTGCAAACATACACAGTTTAAGAGGGATGTGGCAAAGACTGGTATAATTAATTCAGAGAGAAAATGCCATGCCATTCATAGAGATAAATACGTAAAAAGATGATTGATAGAGAGATTGGTGAATAGACAGACTGATAGATATATAGAGAAAATAAAAGATATACACAGTGGATATATGTGTGCGACTCAGTGTATATAATTGTGTATGTATATGTGTGGGCCAAAGATTAAAAATGCAGACAAATGACAACTATTCAGGAATTAGTTTTACAGTTTGTATGCTTTATTTCCCTTCCCTTTACCTGCTAAGTTATTACAGCACATTGCTTTCCTTATTTAGTGAACAGGCAGGGAATGGAATTAATGGTCAAGTCAGTTTGGCTCCTTTAACTATCTTGGAAGAAAAACCATGGAGAGAAGTTCAAACTAACATGCAAAGTGTATTTTCATATTATTTAAAGACTTTAATAAACTTGCTTTCCTTCTTCCCTCTTTGTAGATAACTGTGAATAATTATGTTCTGTAATTTTGGCCTTGAAAAGACAACATCTGGAATGATGCATGTATTTTTTGAAACATGTATCATGTTCAGAAGTGTGTAGATAAACAGCAGAAAATCTGAAATATAAAGTACAAACAGAGGAAACTAGAATGTTCTAAGGAAAGACTCATGGAGAGAAACAAACTATTGAGTACAGCAGGCTATTCTAGTGGAAAGATAGCTCCTGTCTATAAATGCATTCAAGGTAACAATATAAACACAGGAAAGAAATTATTCAAAGAACTTGGGAGACCTAAGACTATCCATTTGTAGATAAGAAAGTGTTGAGATAAATATTAGGAATAAAGACATAAGAGGAAGTGCAATTGAGAATAGACTACTAAAGAAAGGCTTAGAAGCTGTGGTTGCTTCATATACTAAAAAAGCAACAACAGTGAAAACGAAATACTGACCCAGAGCACCATCTCCTGAAGAGAAAAAGGCATACATAAAATGAATTTAATTAAAACAAGCATACTTTCATTTTCTGTATGCAATTTCACTCAGCCTTAAACTAGCAGTTTTAGCCAGCAAATCAGTTCACGACTTCTGGGTGCCTAGCACTCTACTAGCTACTAAAGAGAACAGAAAAGAAAATCCAGCTCTTTATCCTCAGGGAGATCAATGTCTGGGAAAATCATATGCAGAAAACTGAGGTCTTTGTTGTATGATTATGATAGTCAACTTAAAAAATGGAGATAACAGGAGTACTGGAGTTTTCACATTACTACCTAGATGCAGAGACTATTTGACATTGTCCACTTGAGTATTCCTTCCAAAAGATGTGGCCCTGTTTCCACTGTTTACAGCTACTTTCCTAGCCCACATCTAGCTGGCAAGTTGAACAGCTTTCCATCATAAGGCCATGAATGGTAGCATATTAGAGGGCTAGCCCATGCGTAAAAAGTATAACTCACATGGCAAGTTTCCAGCCCAAATGCATTCAGAAAGGTGACTTCCTTCATTTTCCAAGTTGAATGGTTAAGAAAAATTCACCTTTGAGTGTCTTTTTAACTTGAGAACTGCAGGGGAGAGGTTGTTTTGAATTAGATTTTTGACTAGTTAAATTAAGGGACAGATATGTGGGGAATGGACCAGGGTGGAAAGATGTTGAGGTCCCTTTTGGCTCCAGTCAGACAGAGAGGAGGGTGTGACAGAAAAGGCTGGCTCTGAGATTTTTTTCTCTCAACTAGGTCGCTCCTGGTCTATTACTTGTATAACATCCACACTGTGGGAAATATGGAACAGTATAAGGCATGGTCCTGGCCCTAGGAAGTTTGTGAAAAGTTCAAAAGACTGAAGGAAAACAAGTGATAAGAAAGCTGTCAATCTAAAAAATACCAGGAAGCTATGTTTGATGGAGAGTTTAGTGACACAGCAATGCTAGAAAGCAGAGACTGACTATGTATTATTTAATATTCTACGCCTTCAACACCGAGGGAAGGATATTGCCTATAGTAGACACTTGTATATTTGTTGAAATGAAATGGCATACTTATGGAACAAAACATAAAAGCTATGAAAATTCAAAATAGAGAGATCACCATCTCCAGAAGCCTACTTATAAGATACTTATAAAAGCAATTAGCAGTGTAATTGGCAGGTTGCAATATGTGATTGAATTTTATAAGCATTTGTTATTTTTATACTAAAAATCACAGCTTTGTAGAGGCTTTATAGAGGCTGTATAAAGGAAAGGGCAGGGAACAACTCATGGAAGATAGGGCTAGATTCAGAGGAGAGGAAGAATGGGGATGACTGAAGAAACAGGAGTGTTCCCTGTGGATTTGGAGAGAATTTTGAAGGAGAGAGATAAAAGATTGTTGCACAACTGCTTTAAAGACTTTGAGTCACTAGATGAGTAAAGAAGAATTTTAGACAGCTCTGCTGTGTTAAGCAATTCTTATTGCTTAACAATTGCCCTGCTCTTTGAGAAACTTTGCTAAAGATGTATATTAGTTTTCAAAGAAAAAAATGCACATTGCATAAATGACTATGGAGAACCCCGTGGTTAGGTTTTTCTTATTTTGGCAAATGATCAGGCATTATTTTGTAAAATTAGCCAATTGTTTACCATAGAAAATGCAAAGAGTTCATAGTGGAAAATTTCAGTGAGGAGGGCATGTTTAACCTAACTATTCTGCGTGGCTAGGGGCAGTACAGGACACTAACAGGGAAGGCCAGAAAAATGATGGGGTTGGGAATCCATTCTCAGTAGGGTAGTTGGCTCAGTGTCACAGGAGGAGTAAAGTAAGAACCAAGAACTGGGGATTACATAGCTCAAGGAATGGGGATAAAGCCCCAAAGGTTGGAAGAGAACCTCAGAGTAGACTATACCAACTTTCTAATTTAGGTTTCAGACTGTTTCTGTGTAAGACTCAGAACTTGGCTTTTGACTTTTCTTGTGAACAAAGATAAGTCTTTATTTTTTAAAATTATCATGCATTTCAACAGAGGTATCTAGAGGAAGTGACTTCTTTTTTATTATGATATTGCTACCGGCAATAATTAGCTTAAAATTCTCTAGTTTCTGTCAGTTATATAACCTTTGATCTTCAAAGAACAGAAAAATATTATTCAAATGTATTAAATAAATGAAATGTAACTGTTCCACTCTCCCTTTCCAGATCCATTGAACTCATTCCCTTCTCTCTTCAGGAACTTATGGACATGGGGAGAGCAAGATTCCATACACATGATGATTCAAGATAAAGGCCAAAACTCAGTCAAAATGACTTGGGACTATTGCTGATTGGTATTGCCTAAACACAGCAGTCTGGCTGATTTACACAGGCATATAACCAAGAAGTTCTTTCTTTCCATTTTGTTGTTGATTCTATCTTGAGGCAACTTTTGAAAAGGCAACCAAGATTATGTCTGTTCCTCTTCCCTTTCCTTTCCTCCCTTCCCCCTTTTAAGAGTTAGTGAATGAAAGGAAAAACTTGAACTACAGGATATTATTATTTGTGCCCTGGTTTATTCCAGAATGGATTTATGAAGACTTACAAAGATACATGTAATGTCACAAAAGGAAACCAATTTAAAAATAAGAAAAAATTGGGACACTTGAGCTAAGCTTTTGAGAATCAAGAAAGTACTATTGAGCAAAACTATGTGCCTTACACCAGGCTACTTCATCTAAGAATATGTACATGAAATATAAGATATGATTTCCACTCTTAAAGACCATAACATTTACTGGGGAAGAAAAGGAAAAACCCGTGAAAGGCATTAAGGAAGCGTGATTAGGACTTTTGACTCTAGAATCTAACTGTCTAATTTCACTTATCTGCCACTTATAATATTTGTGACCTCGGACAAGTTGTTTAACCTCTCTCTGCTTTTGTTTACTCACTTGTAAACTTAAAATATTCATACCTTACTCACGGGGTTTTTGTGAGGATTAACTTGGGAAGAACATATTAAGCACTTAGCTTGTTTTTGTTGTAATAATTATATGAAGCACAACACAACTGAACTTTTAGCTCTTTATTACATATATGCAAATGAGATTCAGAGAAAGGAAACAAGTCAGTGTGCACTAGTGTAGCCAGGGCTGGTTTCATGATATAGGTGGCACTTAAGACAGATCTTGATAGAGGAGGCTTTAAGTGGGCAAAAGTGGAAGGTGAAGGCACGCCAATCAAGTAAGCTGTAAAACAGAGAATAATGAATGGCAAGACCAGGGGGATTTGTGGTCAAGATAAATTAATAATCCAAAATAACCCTCATAAGACTTTAGAAAATCAATACTGTGACATGAATCTGATCAGTAATATGTGGACTGCTTTGGGTTTCATTTTCTCAACTAGGCATTAAACCTTGATATTTCCAATTTCTGAAGGATTAAAGGATCCTTGTGGAATTATTTTAAACATCATTTCTACAGTCACAGTCTGCAGACAGCCAACAAGACTTATCAACGTGAATGGCACCTATGTTAAAACCTCAGCAACATTTTATTTATTTTTTATTTTTAAGATTAAAAAAAGTTTTCTATAGCTACATTTTAAATCACACTATTATGTCTAGAAAACACATCAGTATTTTCTTCAGTCACCATATAATACTTGGATCAATCTTCAGATATACAATAAGAATTGCCATGTTTGTATTGATTCATTTTCCTTCAAACTTGTACAGCAAGATTTGACTAGCATGTCATTCCTAGTACCAAAAATTGAGATCTTATCAGTAAGGAATTCACAAGTACTTTTGATAAAGTAAAAAATATTTCTGTCTCCAATCAGATGTTCTCAGATGACAAAGGTGACCTTTTTTAGAGGAGGTGATTGTTCCTTTGTGTTCTATTTTTACTACTCTCTTGTCTGGCTGCTATGATGGACCTAGTTTTATAAACCTTAATACTTAATTCAAAATAGTATGAAACCAAGTAAATAGCTTTTGAAATAAATGAAAATAAAAACTTTAAATATGAATCTAATATGAATTGTAAAAATTTTCAATTGATAAGATTACACCAGTTGGCTACTCTAGAAACCTAGATTTCTAAACCAATAAAGGCATTTTGTTTTAAAAAATGAAGTTATTTAATCTTAAAGCCTTTATAGAAGTGGTCTATTTTTCCCTCCATCTAACACAATATAAAGAATCATGTGCATTTGATTTTGAACTATAAATTCAATCCAAATAATTTATTTTGCAACTATGTGCATATCTGAATACACACACACAGATAGTATATTTGCTTACTTCAACTCTCCTGACATCTCAATTTGCTGAGTACAAATTGGACTTGCTAGTGTAGTGAGTTAATATCCAAGGACTTTGTCTTTTTCCATAGGGAGCTTTTTAAAATCCCTTTGTCAAGCTGAGTTATGAAAAGCACAGGGTCAAGGAAAGTAGGGCCATAAGCCAAGATCAGCAGAGCCAATAGAAGCAGCCAGAGGCCAATGAGGTAGAGAGAAACTAGGGTTCAATGCAAGATAGGGTTCATAGGCAGGAAAGCCACTTTGAAATAAACAGTCAGAGGTCAGGAGCTACACAGGAAATGGGACTCCAAGCACAGCAGGCAGGCTGATCCAGAAACAAAACACTATGGCCAAGGGACCTTGGAGCTAAAGCTAAAACCTACCAAAGGCAGAAAGACTCATATTCTCTTTCTTTTGCAAAAAGAACCATTGACTGGTGCTCCAGAGCTAGGACTCAAAGTAAAGCAATTCATCTCACTTAGAAAATCAGGCTATTCTAGGCCAGTTACAAAATATGAAAACATCAGACCCGAAAAAATCTTCAGTGATTTTTACAGTTGACACTATAATGTTTTAGAAGAAAAAACTGAGGTTCATTGAGAAAATGGACTTGTCAAAAAAAAAAAAAATCACACAGTAATGTAATAGAAGGGTTGTGGCTATAACTGTGACGTCCTAACTGCAGTACCCTTTCTATCACGTTTCTGCCTTGCCTACAACTAGCAGTGCCCTTAAGTGGGAGATATGACTGAGAAAACTAGAATCTTTAGACACTAAGCCAACTAATCCTTGTCCTAAGGAGATTAAAGAAGAAAAAAGTAAGCAGTTTATGGGCATATTGTGTAGTCACAATGGGGGTTTTATTCATTCATTCTAAATAAAATTCAGTAACAGAAACTTCTGTGGGAGTAAGACAACTCAGCAACATAGCTAGGTAAGGCCTATAACTCTAAACAATTCATTCTTCAGTGGACGCTGTACTTCTTATCCCTTCAAGTCTGTTGTAGACCAAAGCGAACACATAACTTATACTTTTAACCATAAAACAATGCTCTGTCTCATCTTACTTTGATACCTATTGTTGTGCTACTTCCCTCTACCATAGGCAAATAGCTATGGGCATGTTCCCCACAATCTTTGAAAAATATTTTCTGACTTTACGTATATTGTGAAACAAGAAATAGTAAAAATTATTAGTCTGCCTCTCTTTTTCTTGCAAATCATTTTTCTAGTCAAGGATAGTCAAGTATTTTCTCCTAGTCCTTTTTCTTTCCAGATCAATTAGCTTTAGTACTTACTTTCTTCTCTCATTGTCACTGTTTTCTGGGGGAGAAGACCCCAGTTTTCTGCAGTTTCCACCATCTGGGAAAAGTAACCCACTTCTCTCTATCTCAACTTTTCATCTAACTTTGTATCTTACTGAAAGAAAGAAATTCTTTCTTACTTTTTTTTAGCTTCGTAATAGTTGGCTCTCAACTATAATTGAGACTGCACCTCTATGACTGTCTGATTTAATGCAGCAAATGATGGGAGAATGCTCTTCTTTAGAAAGAAGGTTAAAATCAGCTGCACAAAATCATTCTTAAATGTCAAAGCTGCTTTCTTTTCCCAAGTATAGAAATTGAAGGCACATTATTTCTAGTAGATTGAACACTGTACTACATACTGGAAAACACAAATTCTTTTTTCAGCATTGAAGTTGGCTTATAATTTGACCTCAGCAAAATCAGTTAATTTCTGTCTAAGCCTGTTTCTGAATCTGAATGATCCATTCAGTTTATTTGAGACTGCAATCTCAGAGAAAGCAAGAACCTTGGTATTTTCACCAGCTTTGGCTGCAAGTGGGTACTTAACATGTTAGATGACTGATAGGAAAGAGAAGTGTGAGGAATGACAAGCTACCTTGTGATAAAATCACACTGAGCTAATATATATATAATATCATATATATATTACACAAGAGGGTGCCAAAAAAGTATAAACATTTTAAGACAGGAAAAAACTGTATTAAAATTGTAATACTCAATATATGCCAATAATGAAAGATGAATACAAATCACATTTGCCTTCTGCAATTACACATTGCTACCATAATTCAATTTAACTTCAAAAAGTAATGCAAAGATAACATCTTTTTTTGATGGGGAAGTATTTTTTAATTATTATTTTATTTTAAAGATGTGGGGTACAAGTCAGGATTAGATACACAAATGGCCAACATACAGGTGACGTTTGGGCTTCCCACTGGTTCTCACTTCATCTAGTTCAGGATCAGGTACCTTTATTGATGTTATGTACCCTCCTCCCTACCTCCCTGGAAGTGTCCTGCTACTGCCAATACCTTTCTTGTAGTACTATGATAAATGCCAAAATATATATACATTTTTGACAGCAAAGTACATACACACTCATATGTATCATTTTATTTTCAAAATGAATATATGTGCTTCTCTCCCTTTAAGGTAAACCACACCCATGGGTCATTGGCTTCCAGCATGTTCCTTCTTAATATGCTGGACAAATGGCATGCACTCTAAGACAGACTCTTTTTATTTACTTATTTTATTTTATTTTATTTTTTTGAGTTGGAGTCTCACTGTCGCCCAGACTGGAGTGCAGTGGCCATTCCCGGCCATCGCAGCCTCGACCTGCTGGACTCCGGCGATCCTTCCGCCTCAGCCTTCCGAGTAGCTGGAATTACAGGCACGCGCTACCACGCCCGGCTGATTTTTTGATTTATTGTAGAGATGAGGT
>CAUYQG010030152.1:0-19694 GCA_963574415.1 Tarsius wallacei | reverse complement strand
ATCCAATAGATGGACAAAATGGGGGGGGAGGGTGAGGGGGAAGGGATTAATGGTGGTGGGTATCTGTCTGGGGATGGGGAGACACCTCTTATCAACAAGGGTACCTGAATGAAACATTTTTGTATGCCTAACCCCTAACTGCACCCCACAATAACATAATAAAAAAAAAAAAAAGAAAGAAAGTCCTATCAGTGAGTGGCAAGTAGGTTGATGTACTTCAATTGTGCAGCTGCATCTGGTGGCAGGCTTCAAGTCAGAATTGGACACTGGCCCACCCATTATTTTATCTGCACTCCCATCTGCACCTCTTTTATTTTTATGATGAGTTGTATAATTATTTCATTATATATTACAATGTAATAATAATAGAAATGAAGTGTACAACAAATGTCGTGCATTTGAATCATCCAAAATTATGCCCCACCCCAATGTGTGGAAAAATTGACTTCCACGAAACCGGGCCTTAATGCCAAAAAGGTTGGGGACCGCTGTCCTGAGATATCATGGCCTCTCATACTTTGGTCTAATGTTCCGGTGATTGCTATAGAATCTGTCAGTATACCTCCAAGGTATCAAAACAAGATAAGTCTTTTCAATTACTTTTAAAGATCTCTAATCATATAGCAGTGCAGTCTGATATCAGTCCTTGGTCTTTTTCAAACTTGTTTAAACTGAGTTCATTGTGTTGTCTTAAGTTTGTTATATCTATGAGGCATGTCTATAGGGTCATGAATTATGAGAGCACAGTAAGAACCAGGATATATGTTATTATATCAATTTTACATAACCAGTGATTATGTCAACTGATATATCATTGGGGTAAATGATTTATAATGTAGTTCTTGGTTTAAAATGAGATTTTGTCATTAACCACTCATTTAATGCTCACTGCTTTATGTGGGCTCTGTTGAGTTAGACTATGTTACACAAATTAGGTTTTATGTGACTTTTGGTAGTGCACATATCCAAGATGAAGCAATAGATTTCCCAAGTCATATATCTTTTCCTTATATGATATAATTATTTTATCTAGAATATACACCAACTGATTATTAAATTTTATTTAAACAGAAATTTAAGAAACATTATAACCAATGTGATCATTACTTAAAGTTCCACTATTTCTGTGCTTATGAATGCTTTAAATGAAAGCATTTTTAAAGAATAAATTATTCATTTAATGAGAATAATAAAAATAAGATGTTTTTCTTCATAGAATTAGATAGATTTCTAATTAGTTTCCTGATATGCCGAGGTCTGGCTCTCATTTAATATTTCCTGATTCTGAATGCAATATAGTTTTATATACTCTAGTTAAGGAGCTATGACAAGGGTCTAAATACCACAGCGATAAGCAATTAAGAAAATTAATCCTTTTAAAGAAAAATAAGGGATGACGCAGTAAAAGTTCACCTCAGAATGGCAAACATTGCTAGGAAAGCAGATTACTAAAATCATATTAAAGTATGATTATACATCATATAATAATATTTATTATTGCCATATGTTTCCACTTCTTAGTTTAGCAAGATACATGACAGCCTCTTCAGTTCACATATGAGAGTAAACTCATGGCTTGACCCACACTCCATAGGAGGAGTTCCCTCTCACAGAGGTTGCTGAAGAGACATTTTCAGTGTAGAACAAAGTGACTTCTATGAGTCTGGGGAGGACTTCTGCCTTAGAATCCAAAACTACTTAATCCCAATGTTTCTGATTCTCATCTGAGACAACTCTCTCCAAACTCCTTTAAACTGAGTGGATGAACATTCCACATGGTAGTCTATCTGAAGTGTCTACTAGCTAACCAGCTACCAAGACTGACAGTAAGTCGGAGTAGTGACAATTGTTTGCATCTAACTAGGTGTTTTTTGAACACATAAAGAAAACAAGTAGCTTGCTCTCAGTGAGAAATAAACAAACAAAAATATAGTTTATATAGCTTCTTTTATCTACTTTGTCTAGTTTCTTATTTTGTGCTCTTTGGATCTGGGTGTCCATTTTTCTCTGTTTTTATTATCTACTGTTTTAACCTAATATTGAATGCTTCTCATAGAAAAGCAAATAGATAATCCTTGCCAATATTCCATCTTCTCTTGCTCGCTTCAAAAATAAACTTGTTAAATAACAGAATACTAAATATGACTCAATTAGCAATAGCCAACACCTTTTGAAATGTTCTCCATAAAACTGGTTACTTCATAAGTGCATATGCCATCTATTCCTTGAAAAGAGTTAAGTCAATTACTTTATAATACAGTAGCAGGTACTCTTATTTTCTCACTCAAACTTAGCAAGGTAGTTTGTTTTATCCTTATGCATGTCTGCCCTTTTAGCATGCTTTAAATGCATTCTGAAATTTGTGCTACTTTCTGGTTGTTATGGGGAAGAATTAATGCATTCTATTAAACTTAACTTTTGCTGAAACACTCTTACCTCAGCTAAAGCTCGGAGCTGTAACTGGAGACTAGCTTCTAAGCAATTAAGGAATAAAATACCTGGCTTTTATAATCCATCTTTTGTTCTGGGAAATGCCTATACTTAAATCAGTATGGCGTTAGACAGGGACTTGTTACCACTAAATATTTAATTTCATCAAAGTCCATCCATATTCTATGTTTTGACAAGCCCACTACTATGTAAGTATTATTTAAACAACCAGGAACATTTCAATTAAGTATACACTTAAATTAGTCAAGTGATTATGCCCTATCTCTGCTCAAAAAACTTACTATACTTCTTCATAACACATACAATAAAATACACCTCAGCTTAGTGTGCCGGGCCATTAATCACCCCCTAAACCCATGCTGTACATTCAGTCACTTTAACTTCTTTTCAAAAGGTGTTGTCTGTTCCTAGAAAGACCTCTTCTCCTTATATGTTTAATTTCTATCAGATCTTCAAAATCCATTTCAAATAAATGAATCCATGACATCCTTAATTGGAATTAATCTTTGCATCTTTTGTACAGTCCCTTTCCCAAGTTAGCTTGCTACTGGTGCAATTTAAGAGCTTACTCCTTATCTCACACTATCCCTAAGATGTTAAAGAACCTATCTAATAGGAGCATTGTTTGAATTACTTTTTTTTCTATAGTTCAGTGCCTTGGACATAGCAAGTTGTCAATAACTATTTATGGATTTGAGATAGATAATAGACAGCACCTCCATAGACCAGGTACTCTGGACCTCTTGCATTATGGGGCCCTCCATATCACAAACACACATGAAAAATTAAATGCATTTAAAAACTACCTCTGTCGTCAGGATCCATCACTTACTGGCTCAGCACAGCTCAGTCTTGCACATCTGCTTTCATACCTTATAGGGCTCAGGACCCACAGAAATGCTACCCTGTGTTGCTTTGCCCAATGTCTTCAAAACAAAAGACAACTGTGTTACAGTGCTCTCTGTGTTTGTATGTTGTGCTGTAACCTGCAGAAGAAGCCCTTACTTTACAGAGATTTTATACTAATTAATTTGAATTCCTCCTCTCAGATAATATGAATACAATAGATGTTTGCATTGGAAGCAAGTTTCCTAGTAGTGCCTAGCAGCCATTTCTTGTTTCTCTTTGTATTAAAGTTAATGGCCTTCATGGATTAGCACAGTTTTTGCAATAATTGCACATGGCAATTGAAAATATTTTACCATATTAAGAATTCAAGGCCGGCATTGTGGCTAATGCCTGTCATCCCAGCGCTTTGGGAGGTTGAAGCAGGAAGATCATTTGAGCCCAGAGGTTTGAGACCAGCCTGGACTACAAAGCAAGACCCCTGTCACTGCAAAAAAAAATTTTTTAAATTAATCGGGCGTGGTGGCACAAGCCTGTAGTCCTAGCTGCTTGGGAGGCTGAGGTTAGAGGATCACTTGAGTCCAAGAGTTGGAGGTTATAGAGAGCCATGACTGTGCCACTGCACTCTAGCCTGGGCAACAGAGTGAGACCCTGTCTCAAAAAAATAAACAAGTCAAAAAATAAATAAAACAATTTACATTGCTCTTAAATTTGCACAAAAGTGGGCCTAGATTAAACTTGTATAAAGTATAATATCAATAATCTACATTGGCTGTTAGATGGTCATTGAACACTTAAATTAAACTTATTTGTACAAAGAAAGATTTGAATTAATTTTTTAAAATAATAAAACAAAATTTTTAGTTTTGTTTACTTTTCACTTATTGACAGCCATTAATAATTTGTAGTCCTACATGTAATTTAATCAATAATTTAATTGCCTTGTAAAAAAAAGTTTTAAAAATATATAATAGTTTTAATTTTTTTAATATTAACTTTTACTGAAGTATGTTTTTATGAAAATATGATCAAATTGTATACATTATAGTAGTGATTGCAGAGGCAAAATCCAAAAGGATTTTTCGGGTATGGATATTTATTTGAAAATATGCATAGAGCCGGGCTTGGTGGCTCAGCCTGTAATCCTGGGCCTTTGGGAGGCTGAGGTGAGTGGATTACCTGAGCCCGCAGGTTCAAGACCCGCCTGGGCAAGCGAGACCTCATCTCTACAATAAAAAAAAAAAAATTAGCCAGGCGTGGTAGCGCGCGCCTGTAGTTCCAGCTACTTGGAAGGCTGAGGCGGAAGGATCGCTGGAGCCCAGCAGGTCGAGGCTGCGGTGGCCGGGAGCGGCCGCTGCACTCCAGTCTGGGTGACAGAGTGAGACTCCAACTCAAAAAAAAAAAAAAAAAAGAAAATATGCATAGAAAAGCACATATATATATAAAGTACTCATAACTCAATCATTCTCATTATTTAAAATTTAAATGAAAACTTCTCAGTATCTATTACTATTAAGATTTTAGTGCATAGCCTTCCAATCTTCCTAAAGTATGTTCCTTTCCTTATATTGACATATCTGTGTATCTACACATTTGTGAAGCAAACATTGAATCATGAAATGTACATTCATTTTCAGCGCACTATATCCAAATTTCCAAATGAAAAATTTAAGGGAGATTTTAAAAATCAGTTTCTTCTAACTGCTATAACTTTCTGCAACTTTATACATGTATCAGTTTGATGCCAAATTCTATTTGGTTCCTTTTCTTTTCTTCTGCAATTGACTATAGCTTAGATTTCTTTCTGGAATTGCATTCAATTACTGATATATTTCCAAACTTGTTACTTCCTCAGATTACTCAAGTTTGTGGTGTGAGCAACTGACATTTGAGAGTTGACCTATTTTGGAGCACAGAAAATAGAAGACCTGAAATAATCTAAAATCAAAAAAGAAAGAAAGAAAAGAAAATAATTCCTTAGCAGTCACTGACATAGCCAAGGGTCATTATCTAATTAAAACTCTGTATTAGGTTCAACCTGTGGCTAAACCTGGCCACAAAGTACAGTAGAGAAGGCAAATGTGGGGGACAAGTCAGTGTCTGAAGTCCTCCTGCAGTCGCATCTTATTTATACTGTCAGAAGAGAGGGTGGGAAGAATCTGTGGACAGCTATTCCCAAAAGGAGGATTTCACCCTCAACTCCCTCCTGCATTTAATCAACTGTAAATGCTGTTTATTGCTTCAGTCCTGTGAACATAACCACTTAATAAAATTGTTCACTCTTTGGCTTTCATAAATGCCACATCTATTTAAAGCCATGTTTTATTTAGTAAAAGTTTGCTTTATCATCCTCAGAAAGGATTATTAAATTGAACGGGTAACTATTGCAGCTCAAGTTAAAATCAATAATATTTAGCCGGACCTTAGGTGCTAAATTCTAAACTCCATGTCCCTCACTTTGCTGCAGCTCTATGTCTAAGCATCCCTGACGTTCCTGCTCGTGTTCACCCATGATTTATGACTGTTCTAGTAGGTGGGACGAAAGCTTCAAGGCCTCTTGCAGTGTTTAAGCTTCTAATAATCAGAGGAGTTTTCGTTTCTTACTCTTTGAACTGAGACTGCCATTCTCAGTTTTAGAAACTCATTAAAAAATTGAATTTTTGAAAGTTCAGAGCTTAATCTATTTTCTAAAATAGTTAATATCTAACTTTTTAAAAATGAGTGTAATTCTATAAAACATGCCCTCAAATTTCATCTAAACCAAAATCAATTTAAGTCCTTGGATAAGAAGTTTTAGCTCTTTTTTATTTCTTCATTACTCTAAGATAATCTGATGAGAGATGAAGTCTTTGAATGCACTAAAGTGATTCCAAATAGTAAAATTATTCTAACAGCAAACTTCTCATTCATGAAACCATAACTCACTCTTTAAGGCCTGGTGTTTCCGTTTTCCTGTTTAATTTGCATAATGAAAATTGTTATAAATAACGATCAGAATGTTTCATATCAAAGCATAAATGATTATTAATTGCTTAAACACAAGGAAAGTTTGTCATTCAATCACTGTAAAAATTATTTTTCATTAGGTTAGGCATGTTAGAAACTAATTATTTTAAAAGGCATGGTTAAAAATCCACTAAAAAACAGCCCAGAAAGTGAAATCTATGTTTTTTTAAAAGAAAATAAATGTAAAATTAATGGCTAATTTGATTTCCTGAAGTATATATTGCCAGAAAGCTTCCTTACGAATTAAGGCACAAATATTCCATTTCTGTAGTTGTATTACAATGTAATTATTTCTTTTTTATTGTCTAATACTGTTATATGCCAACAAAAATAAAATAAATTTCACTTAAATTATATTAGGGACTTCTTTAGATATTAAAAACATTGATATAAAAGAAATTTGAAAAATCCCGACTCCTCTTCAGTGCTTTCTATTTTTAAGTATTCAACCCATTCAATGTGAAAAGAAATGAATGCAGCAACTACAAACACAATACATTAGAACTGAGAAAAATTATACTGTGAAGTGTGTTTTTTAAGCCTGTAATTTCGAAACTATTTTAAAATTTAAAAAATAGAAAACAAAGCACTTACTGTTGCTAACAAAATTATACATCCCTGTAATGATTTTATATGCTATAAATCTTCAATGCTTTTAATCAATCAACCTGGCATTCAGAATAGTAATTTAACTAATTTTTTTTAATCTAAACGATCTTGACTATGTAAGCCATTTAGAAAATTCCTAAAAATAATTTCAACAGATATTTTAACTTGCCATAAAATAAAAGTTTGGGGTAAAAAATTGGAGGAAGTATACTGGGAATGTGGCCTTCTTTCAACACACATGCACAAAAGACTAGAGACTCATTCCCCAAAAGACTGAATCCATACTGAATGAATTGGCTACATCATTTTAATTGTCATTAGTAGGAATTTACCTCTAAAATATCAGAAACACTTTAAGATTATTGACTTATACTAAGAGGTGCTTAAAAGCGTCCCTTTCCTTTATTTTCAAACTTCTATTTGTAGGGAAAGGAAATAACCTTTACTGTATAGTAGGTATAAAAGGAACCAGATGATTCATCTCTGTGAATCTGCTTGTTGAATTTGATGGATCATTCTTAAAAGCGACGTTGCTAATCTTCAGGTTTTCTTTTTTAGGTTATTCACAGATCAGTGGGTTTTCCAGCTAATACAGGTCTGATGCTCTTCTGTCTTCACACATGGTATTCATCATATCTTGACAAGAAAAGACCTTCAGTCTACAAATAACCTTCACTGAAGTAAGACATGTAAGTGGGTTTCTTTATGAAAGATAGATTTTATGGCTGAATAAAAAACAACTGTAGTTAAAAAGTGTCATTGCATGGCCTTATTTGAAGATTTTTCCTTAAAGGGACTTTAATGTTTGTTGTTGAAACTACTAATAGACCAAAAAAAAAAAAGAAAGAAAGAAAAGAAAAGTATTAAATTACTTTATCATTAACCGCAAACGCAACAGGAAGGGTTGATCAGCTCCGTATTTTATCATTCAGGAGCGTTCAGCCTTTAAAATATTTAAGCATCCACATTAGTTCTTGTCAAACTAGCACAAAGCAGTGCATAATATGACCTGTGTGTAAGAGCAGAACAAGATAAGAGGTTACAGTCAGGGTGAAATTTCCACAATGGAATTGCCCTGTGCTATAGATAATAGTTTGGCTTCCTGTTTCCAGACAATTACTAAGTGCTGTTGAATGCTTTCTTTATATTTTACTTGGTCATGCTGAGGGAAGGAATCAAGTTTAGCTGATACTGAACTATCAAGGATAAGATAATGAATTTGAGGTATCCTATATACTCTGTATTATTTCATATGGCCAATTAGATAAAACAAAAACTTGATCAAATTTTATGGTGTCAGATAGCATGGTAATTTGGGTTCTCATGGTATAAATGATAACTTTAAAGAAAATATTAAAAATTTTCAAGTTGGGCAAGAATCATAATAATTTCTCAGTGAAACTAAATATCTGAAGGACCTTTTGCAAAGCACCTACTGTGTACTGAGTGAAGGCATAGCTGGGAGACAATTTCTTAGTCACCCTTTAAAATCTTCCATTGGTCTTATAGGACCCAATTGCAACAAAACATGAAGTGAAATTAATATAGAGTAATAAAAGCGCAAATGTTAACCCTACTACATGGGATAAGGAAAGGTAGGAGAAATGTGATTGCCAAGAAGAAGTTAAACTATACTAATAAAAAGTCCTACCAAATCTTAAACCCCTAATTTCATAGACATTTTTACAAAGTATTCTGTCCTTGTCTAGTTCTTAGTCCAAACAATAATCCCGAAGGGGAAAAAAATGAGATAGCAGGAAATTTCACAACAGTAGGCATATATTTACTAAATCTACTCCAACTTTAATTCAGTTATTTATATATTCATTCAACAGAGAATTCCTGATACATACAAGTTGCTGAAGAAACAGTGATGGATAAGCCTACCTTCGAGGAACTTACTTTATGATGGCAGAATATAACAATGAACAAAAAAGAATTATAAGGCAATTACAGGCTGGAATATGCAATGCATAAAAATAAACTAGGTGTTAAAATGAAACAGACTGGATAGGTCAGGTTTCTCTCAGGAGATATTTAAACCAAAACCTAGAAGAAAAGGAAGCTATCTCATTATCTGAAAACCACAAAAAAAGCTGTTCCATGTTGAGGAAACATCAAATGCTTGGAGAGTTCTAGAAACTTAGGGGAGATAAAAACTAATGTAACTGAGGTCTTAATGATGGATAAAGTTCACCAGAAAATCAGCCAGACCAGATCAGGCATTATAAGCTGGGAAATATCTAGATTGTATTCTAAAGTCATTAAAAATTTTAAGCAGTCTTTGATGAGATGTGATAAGATTAAATTCAACTCCAAAGAACTAAAAAATTGAGTAAGAAGAAAAAAATTCAAAGGGAAAAAGTATTTCAAAAATACATAGACATGATAGACCAATAGAACAGGATAGAGATTCCAGAAGCAAAAGTTCAATTTCTCAACCAAGTCACCTTCACCAAAGCCTCCACCAACAATCACCAGGTAAAGGAGAACCTATTCAGTAAATGGTGCTGAGAAAACTGGCTGACCACATGCAGAAGATTAAAACAAGACCCTTACCTATCACCATACACAAAAATCAACTCTAAGTGGATCATAAACACATCTTAAGAGAGTACACCTTAGTATTCCAACCCATGTTAACTGAAATCAAAGTTCTTGCTCTTAATTATAAAATAGTGATATTGTCAAATTTTGTAGAATGAAATGAATTATTTCTATGCATAACATGCTAACTGACCAAGCAGGAGGTAGAAGTTGAGAGGGACTTCAAGAGTAGTATAAATGGCTGGTTTTCAGAGTAAGCTTTCTGAAAAAGTTACTCTAACAGGTAAAAGTAAGATGGCTTTTAGTGTGTCTGAGATTTCTTACAATGAAACAGTAAAAAATAAAATTCTGAGAAAATTAAGAATGCTGAAAGATAAAAAGACATTTTTTAGCAGTCCCCCCACCCAAAAAAAAGAAAAAGGGATTTAGTTCTCCCAAGATTATCAGGAGAGACCTCATTTCCAAATAGAGTCATTAGAATTAATTGTCATCAGTCAGGCTCCGTGGCTCAGTCTGTAATCCCAGCACTTTGGGAGGCGAGTGGATTGCCTGAGCCTACGGGTTCATGACCAGCACGGGCAACTTGGCGAGACCATGTCTCTACAATAAGTCAAAAATTAGCTGGGTGTGGTAGCACTTGCCTGTATAGTTCTGGCTACTTGGAAGACTGAGGCAGAAGGATGGCTGGAGCCTAGCTGGTCAGTGCTGGGGTGGCCGTGAGTGTGTCACTGCCCTCCAGCCTGGGCGACAGAGTAAGACTCCAACTCAAAAAAAAAAAAAAAAAGAATTAATTGTCATCTATTGATTGGAGAGAAGATTTGATAAATTTGTGCAGTATATAGAAATTTTGGAAATCATAATTAATTATTAAACTATAATTAATAAATTGTATAATAAATAACTAGTATTTTGTAAGTATTTATTATAATCATAATAATGTAATAACTATAAATAATTATAATAACTTAATCTATTATTCTTAAACTATAATTAATACTGGCGAATGTATGTTAGTAAAAATAGAAAATTCTAATTTTCTCAATCAGAACAATCAACTTAAATGTAATCAGTAAAAATTACTGGTAAAAATATCTAGGAGATAAAGCATAGATATTTGCATTAAAATAATATTTGACATTATATTCTTTGTTAAGCTTAGCAAAGGTTTGTTAAGTGTGTTAAAATTCATTCCTAGTTTATCATATATGAAGAAAGTTCATGTATAAAATTCCACTTTCTCTTAGGTGTACACACCCAGGACTTCTTGTACTTTTTTGTGTAATGGAAACATGTGAATTCTTATACTTTTGTGGTCATAAAAGGCAATAGAACATGGTATAAGGAGTTTTGGATATAGAACAATATTGGCTGTGTTTAAATTCTGGGTTATAAGTTATAGAGAAATATATAAGCCTCTTGGCTTTCAGTTCCCTTGCCAGTAAAAGGGAAGGGCGTTATATAACAAAGGTTTAGATTTGTGATGAGAATTTCAAATAAACTGGAAAAAGTGCCTGGCAAGTGATAGGCACTTCATTATTGTAAGTCAGGGCCAGCTAATAGGACATGCCTCTATAGAGCTGATCAATAAAACCTATGCAACTCTAGGATCACAGCTAAAAGAACTGAATAATTCATTCTTTCATGCATTTGCTCCTTTTGAATGCCAGTTACATTCAATGGCAAGCACATTCCAAAAATCAAGGCTTTAATATTTGCTTTGTCTAAAATACACTTTTCCATGTATTCATTTGACTAAGTCTTTGTTGGCCATCTTTAGAAATAGCACCTGAGTAAGGCTTGTCTTTCTTTTTCTTTTTTTAAAAAATAGAATTACTTTATTAACCTTAGAAATCAGTAATTCTATGGCATGCCTTCTTTCTTTTGTTCATTCCTACCTGATACTTTACATATGATCTATTTTGACAATGGGCATATAAGTTTTACAAGGGCAGGACTTATTTATTTATGGTTTTATAAATATGCCTTAAATTATGTGTGACACATTGCATGTGATCACAAATATGCTCAAATACATGAATAAATAAGTTGTGTCATATAATACTAAGTGTCTCTCATTTGTGATTGTCATAAAATATATTTTTTTTGGAGGTGACCTCAGGGCTATGGTGGAATAGAAGATTTCTGCCTCTCTCCACACACAAATTCACCGAATAAACATTTATTTATATATAAATTCCCTCTGAGAAAAAGTCAGCTGAAAGACCCCTACCAACAGGACAAATAAGAAAAATCCACATCAAGTAGAAAGAAAAGGCACAGACCTTGGTGTGGGGTCAACACTGTACAATTAGGAAAGGAGTCCCTAACACCTGGCTTCTCCCTGTTGAGTAGAAAGTTTAAACCTCACATATAGTCTCTAACCCTAACGTTCCACACAGTTTAGCTCTTAATTTGCCACCTCTGAAAATGGAGAGGACTAGGCATATGTGAATTTCTCTAGACCACAGGAAAAAAGGCAGTAGTTCGATACAAGCATAGAAGCACTTTCTCGGGTCTCATTCCCCGGGAGAAAAGTAGAGAAGTGCCTTAAAAAATGTAGCCCATTGCTTCTCCATGGAAGAGTTTTATGAGGTACTCTTCTAGAGGCTACTTGGCAACGTGGCTTCTAACTATCATGCATTGGAGAGTAAAAGGGGCAAACCGTCGCCCACTGACAGCTTGAGGAACAAATTGCTGCTTCCTGAGCTTTCTCACTGGCCTGCCCCAAAGATAATTTCAGGTCTATTAATGTTTTTTGCAAAGAGTAGATCCATATATCTAGCAACTCAACTTTTAAAGCTTCCACTCAAGGGACTTTTAAAGCTTCCATTCAAGGGACTGCATCCTAAACCTCCCACCTCTGAGAGCCACGGGAACTAGGCAAACATGAGTCTGGACCACAGAAAAAAGCCGTCGTTTTATACAAGCACACAAGCACTTCTAGAGGCTTCATTCCCTGGAGCAGTACAGAGAAAGTGCTCTAAAAATGCAGATCCTTGTTTCTCCCGAGAAGGAGTTATTCCATGTATTGAGTACCCCAATTTTTACAGCTCCCACCTGAAACACTCATCCTAAACATCCATAGCTCTGGGAGCAGAAGAGACTAGGCATATACGAGTTTCCTTATAGCAGAGAACACAGAGGTGATTTTAGATAACCACGCCAACACTTCCCAGGGCTATACCCTCTGAAAACAGTGCAGAAGATGGAATGCACAGAACCCATTTTCTCTGTCAGAAGGATTTATTGCACACTCTTTCAGTGGTCACTTGATGGTGTGACTTCTAACAAAGTTGGAGCAAGTAGTTAATGAGGCAAACAATATCCCGATGGAAGCTTGAGCCAGAGCTTAGCACTTTCCAAACCTTTCTTCCAGTTCACCCCAGGAATAAATCCTGGTCTCATTCTTCCTGGAATAATTTGTCCATACCCTGAGTGCCACAACTTTCATAGCTTCCACTCACATGCCTGTCTCCTTAATAATCTAAATTTGGGAGTTGATGGAGTTTTGCATTTCTAAGTGGCCCTAGACCACAGAAAACTAAAAGATAGATACATAATGAGCCTGCTCTTAGCAGCTATCTCTCCAGAAGCAGAGGGAGACTTAGTACAGAGCTTTAGTACAGGTATTTGTCACAGATCTTCTCCCTAGCTTGTAGAGAAGGGGGCATAGACATCCATGTTAGATTTACCATTCGGATAGAAAAAACTAGAATATACATTCAATATTCTAACATTTCCTGATACAGAACATGGCACATTGTAATCTCAAGGAGACACAGATACAGTCACAGACACAGGGGTTTAGATAAACAAAAATATTTCATAAAGCACATTAAAACAATGGTCAGATAGGTTAGTGAGATATTTCTTCTACATGTGGACAGTCTGACAAATCTAAAACATCAAATGTTAAGAATCTTAGAAAACGCAGGAGACACCCTTATGAAAATCAGAATAGATAACCAATTCTTGATCAAAACTCCAAAACCCATATCATAAGTGATAAGATTGACGAGTGGGACCTCGTCAAACTGAAAAGCTTCTGCAAAGCAAAAGAACCATTAAGAGAGCAGGGAGACAGCCCACAAAATGGGAAAAAAATATTTGCCAACTGCATATCTGACAAAGGCCTAACATCCAGGATCTACAAATAACTCAAACATGCCAAAAGAAAAACAAACAAACAAACAAACAGCCCCTTTAAAAAGTGAGCAGGCCGGACGCGGTGGCTCAAGCCTGTAATCCCAGCACTTTGGGAGCCCGAGAAGAGGATTGCCTGAGCGCAGGGCTCGAGACCAGTCTGGACAATTCGGCAAGATCTTGTCTCTCAAAAAAATTAGCTGGGTGTAGTGGTGTGCACTTATAGTTTCAGCTACTTGGAAGGCTGAGGTGGAAGGATCGCCTGAGCCCAGCAGGTTGAGGCTGCAGTGGTCATGAGTGTGCCATTGTACTCCAGACTGGGTGACAGAGTAAGAGTGAGACTCGGACTCAAAAAAAAAAAAAAAAGTGGGCAAAAGACTTGAATAGACACTTCTCAAAAGAAGGCATACGGGCAGCCAACAGACACATGAAAAAATGTTCAGCCTCACTAATCATCAGAGAAATTCAGATCAAAACCACACTGTGATACCACCTAACTCCAGTAAGAATGGTCATCATTAGTAAAACAAAAATAGCAGCAGATCTGGCAAGGATGCGGAGAAAAGGGAACGCTTCTACACTGTTGATGGTAATGCAAACTAGTTCAACCTCTATGGAAAACAGTGTGACAATTCCTAAAAGAGCTAGAAATTGACCTTCCATATGACCTGACATTCCCCCATCTGGGAATATACCTGGAAGAACTTAAATCATTCTACAAAAAGATGTCTGCACACACATGTTTATTGTAGCATTATTTACAATAGCAAAACCATGGAATCAATCATGCTGTCCATCAAAACTGGATTGGATAAAAAACATGTGGTACATATACACAATGGAATATTGTGCAGTCTTAAAGAAGAATAAAATTATGAACTTTGTAGAAATTTGGATAGATTCAGAGTCAATAATACTCAGTAATTTATCACAGAAACAAATAAATGAGTACCACATGTTCTCACTCATAAGCAGAGACTGAACATTTGCCATAATACTATAAGAAAGGGATTGGCAGTAGCCAGAAATTACCAGGGTAGGGGGGTCACATAACATCAATAAGGGTAACTGGTCTCAAGTCAGGCGAAGTGGGGACCAAAGGGAGGCCCAAACTTTACCTGTACGATGATCACTTGTATACCTAATCCTGAATTGTACCCCACATTTTTGAAATAAAATTTAAAGAAACTACAGAGCATAGGCAGAGGTGAAACAGAAGTGTAGAGTTTGTCAATGCAATCAAAATGAAGTTACTATTAGCTTAAAATAGCCTGCTATAGGTATTAGATATCTTACGCAAGTTTCAGGTAAAAACAAAGCAAAAACTTAGATACACAAAAGATAAAATAAAATATTTAAAGCCTATCATTACAGAAATCCATTAAACCAAAAAGAAAAAAGAAAAAAAAATTTCTACAAAACAGTCGGAAAACAACAAAGTAGCAGTAGTAAGTTTTATCTATCAATAATTACTTTGAATGCAAATGGAATAAATTCTCCAGTCAAAAGGCATAGATAGACTCAAACAAAACCACCACAACAAAAAACAAGATCTAACTACATGCTGCTTATTAGAGACTCACTTCACCTTAAAAGATACATACTGAAGGTGAAGATACACACACACACACACATTCATTCCATGAAAATGGAAACCAAAGAGAGAAAGAGAAACTATATGTATTTCAGACAAAATAGATTTTAGGACAGAAATTCTTAAAAGAAACAGAGAAGGTCATTATATAGTGATAAAGGGGTCAATTCAGCCAAAGGATTGTCAAGTTGGGGTTCTTGAGTTGTCCTAGTTAACCAGCTTCCCTAAGGATGACATTTCCTTCTCCATCCTATTTACATCAAAGATGAGTCTTAGACATCATCTGATATTCATTTTCTTCTAAAAGTGTTCTTATAGGATGGACAGCAAGAGTAGACTGGGCAAATGCACTCAAGAGGTCAGATAATCACTTGACTAGAGAGGTCTCAGTCAGAGACCATTGTCAGGGTTTGAGGAATTATCCCCTCTTTCCTATAACTACATTCTGTTCAGGTCAGTTACCAAGTCTTCCTTTTATAAAGAAAATTTAAGTTATTCTTGTAATAGTAAGCATTAAGCTTCATGAAAGTTGTGTTTGAGTTGAGGTGGCCTTCTATTGAAGATAACCAGAGTTTTTAGGTTCTGTTTTCATAGAAATCCAGGAAACCCTGGGCCAGAGTTGGAAATTCCCAGCCAGGCTGAACCATATTTCTAGGTTTTATATAGTGTAATCCTTGCAAGATATTGAAGTGGGTCTTATGGTTATCATTAACCTTATAGCTATAGTACATTTCTGGTAGCAAATTATAAAAATATAAAAATTGTAAATATATATGCAACTGACATCAGTACACCTAAATATTAAAGCAAACGTTAAGAGATCTGAAGGTGTTGATATTTAGTTTTATTCCACTGTGGTCTGAGAAGGTGCATGGTAGTATTTCGATCTTATGAAATTTGTTTATGCTGGATTTGTGGTCAAGGATGTGCTAGATCTTGGAGTACATTTCATATGGTGATGAGTAAAATGTATATTATGTGGTGGTTTTGTGGAGTGTTCTATAGGTATCTATTAAGTTCATTTGGTTAAGTGTCAAGTTGAGGTTCCAGATCTCTTTGTTGATTTTTTTGCCTTGATGATCTATCTAGGGTTGTTAGTAGGGTATGTAAGTCCCCAGCTATAATAGTGTTAGAGTCAATATCTTTTTTTCATTTACTTAGTAGTTGTTTTATAAATACTGGTGCTTCAGTGTTGGCCGCATATATGTTTAGGATGATATTTCTTATTGGTGGATTGAACCTTTTATCATTATATAGTGTATTTCTGTATCTTTTTAAGTTTTTTAATATTATTTTATTTTTAAAACGTGGGGTACGAATGAGGGTTAGGTACATATGTGGTCATCATACAGGTAAAGTGTGGGAACCCTTATTGTTGTTATGTGCCCTCCCCCTTCCCTGGCAATGTCCCACTATTGCCAATCTCTTTCATATGGTATTATGATAAATGTTCAAGGTCCACTTACGAGTGAGTACATGTGGTACTCAGATCTTTGTTTCTGTGACAAATCACTGAGTATTATAGACTCTAATTTCATCCAGGTTGCTGCAAATTTCATAATTCTGAAAATTGACCTTTCATGAAACCCAGAATTCCACCTTCTGGGAATATACCCAGAGGAACCCAAATCACTCTATAATAAAGTTTCCTGCACATGCATGTTTCTTGCAACAGTATTCACAATAGGAAAAATATGGAACCAACAGTGTTGCCCATCGGAAATGGACTGGATAAAGAAAATGTGGTACATTTACACGATGGAATATTATGCAGTCATAAAGAAAAACAAAATTATGATCTTTTAAAATGTTTGATAGCTTAAAGGTTGTTTTGTCTGGTATTAAGATCACAATTTCTGTCTTCTTTTGTGATTCATTCTCCTGGAAATTCATTTTCCATTCTCTAACTTTGAGTCTGTCCCTGGTGGTGAGATGAGTTTTCTGGATGCAGCAAATTATTGGGTCATGGTTTTTTTGTTTTGGGGGGTTTTTTTTGAGTTGGAGTCTCTATTGCCCAGACTGGAGTGCAGTGGCATGCTCCCTGCCACCGCAGTCTTGCTCTGCTGGGCTATGGCAATCCTTCCACCTCATCCTTCCAAGTAGCCAGAACTACAGGTTCATGCTACCACACCCAGCTAATTTTTGATTTATTGTAGAGATGAGGTCTGGCCAGGTTGCCCAGGCAGTTCTCAAATCCGCAGGCTCAGGCAATCCACTCACCTCAGCCTCCCAAAGTGCTGGGATTACGACTGAGCCACCAAGCCCAGCCAGGGTGGGTCATGGTTTTTTTTATCCAGATCGCCATTATGTCTTTTCAGTGGTGAATTTAGTCCATTCATACTCAGGCTGAATATTGAAACGTGATTGTTTATCCCTGTCATTAGGTTCTTATAAAGTGTTTTCTTTGTTTTCTTTTAACTTTGGGGTTGATGTATGTGTGTCTTTTCAAGTTTGCAGTGGTAATGTATTCTTTGCTGATTCTGTTTTCTCTTGGGAAGTGCATGTTCATTATGTTTTTTTTCTTCTGTGCTTAATAGCTTTTTAAGCATCCTTTAAGCATGGAGCTGGTCTGGAAGCTGTATAATCTCTTGGGGATTGGATGTCTGGGAAGGATTTTAATTCCATCTCTGATGAAGCTGAGCTTGGCTTATTTTCCCAAAACCCACAAAGACATGGACACTAAACAGCATGATGCTGAATGACTACTAGTTCAACACAGAAATCAAAAGTTTCCTGGAAACAAAGAAACATCTTACCAAAACGTCTGGGATGCATAAAAGCAGTTTTAAAAGGGGGATTTATATTTTCTAGGAACACACAGCAAGAAGATGGAAGGATCACAAATTAACAAATAACTTAAGGGAGCCAGAAAGACAACACCATCAAAACCTTAACTTTAGCAGAAGAATATAGATCATCAAAGTAAAAGCTTAAGAACAGGACATAGAAGTAAAAAATAACACAGAAAACAAAATCAACAAAGCAAAAAGCTGGTTTTTTGAACAAATAAACAAGATTGATTGACTACTAGCCAGAATGACAAAGAAAAAGAGAGAAAAAGCCCAAATGAACACAATCAGAAATGTAAATGATCAAATAACAACTGACCCCAAAGAAATACAAATGATTATCAGCAATTACCATGCACACCTGTAAGGAAACAAACTTGATAACCTAAATGCAATCGAGGGCTTTCTGACATCATACAACTTCGCAAAGTTGAAAAGGGAAGACATTGAGACACTAAATGACCAATAACAACCCAGGAAACTGACTCCATCACAAGAAGACTACCTCCACACACAAAAAAAACAAAAACAAAAACAAACAAAAAAAAACCTGGATCAGATGACTATCCAGCAGAATTCTACAAAACATACAAGGAGGAGCAGATAGCAATCCTACTGAAAGTATTTCAGGCAGTTAAGAAAGACAGAATTCTCCCCAAATCATTTTACAAAGCTAACATTACACTGATACCCAAACCAGGTAAAGATTCAACAACAACAAAAAAGAAAACTACAGACCAGTATCCTTGATAAACACAGATGCAAAAATTCTCAACAAGATTCTAGTAAATGTGATTCAACAGCACATCTCAAAAATCATCCACCATAACCAGATAGGCTTCAACCCTGGGATGCAGGGCTGGTTCAACATCTGTAAGACCATAAATGTAATTAAATACATCAACAGATGTAAAAACAAGAACCATATGATTCTATCATTAGATGCAGAAAAATCTTCTGATAAAATCCAGCATCCCTTCTTGATAAAAACCCTCAAACACCTAGGCATAGAAGGACCATACCTCAAAATATTAAGTGCTATTACAATAAACCCACAGTCAGCATACTGCTAAATGGACAGAAACTGGAAGCATTTCCCCTGAAAACTGGAAGACAACAAGACTACCCATTCCCACCCCTCCTGTTTAACATTGTATTGGAAGTTCTAGCTAGAGAAATTAGACAAGAGAAGGAAATCAGGAGTATCCAGACAGGAAAAGAAGAAGTTAAGTTAACCCTTTTTGTTGATGATATGATCCTATACATTGAAAATCCAAGAGAATCTGTCAAAAATCTTCTTGCACTGATAAAGGATATTGGTAGAGTCTCGGGGTACAAAATAAATGTGCAAAAGACAGTCACATTCTAATATACCAACAACAAACAGGCAGAGAACCAAAGAGAAACATAGTCTTATATACAATAGTCACAAAAAACAAAAAGAAAAAAAAAGAACTACCTTGGCATTTTCCTAACTAAAGAAGTGAAAAACATTTACAATGAAAACTACAAAACACTGCTCAAAGAAATCCAAGAAGACAAAATCAAATGGAAAAATATTTCGTGCTCATGGATAGAAAGATTCAACATTGTTAATTTCCATCCTACCAAAGGCAATCTACAAATTCAACGCAATACCCATTAAATTACCAACACCATTCTTCTCAGACCTGGAAATGACAATACAGAAGTTCATATGGAAACATAAA
>CAUYQG010030150.1:0-13246 GCA_963574415.1 Tarsius wallacei | reverse complement strand
TACATTAGCTTTCCATTGTCAAGCCCTGTCTTTAAGATTTATAACCGTAGGTCGGCAAAAAAGGGGCTTACGAAAATAGGAGTAGTATTACTGATTTATTCATTTTCTGAATCCTTGCTGTATTTAAAGTATTCAGTTATTTAGCAGTCAGTCTTGCTTTACTTTCTTTACAATCGCGACCATCCACCTCTTGTTTTTATTTCTTCAGGCACCACTGAAGGCCCTTCCCTAGCTCCAAAACGAATCAATGGTCCAAACCTGATTTCCAAGTTTCTAAAATGCCCTTCTTTTTTAAATAAACTTTACACATAAAAAACAGATTTGTATTTCAAATGTCCATGTATGATTGTGCCTCTCCTCTTCAAAACCCTTTAATGTCCTATTGTTGTCAGAATTCACTTCAAATTACTTGTGATCTTATTTTTCCATTTCAGTTATCTCATTTTTGTTCCCCTTCTCATTCTTTAGTCTTTGGCGGAAGTCTGTTTCTTGGTTCCCTGAACTTGTCCTAGGCATTTTTTCCTCCATCTCACGGCTCACGTTTTTTCTGCTGTCTGGAATTCTCTAGCCACACTTCTCTGACTATTGAAATTTTATTCTCATTTCATAATCCCCTGAATTGCTACCTTCTTCCTTAAGAATTTTTCTTGATACATTCTCATGCTTTTTGGTCCATCATTAGAAAATATCACCGGGTCATGGACTCCGGGACACATGGTAGCCACTCAAAATAATGTGTTAAAGAGACAAATATGTCAACTATCTTCATTTCTAAACTGGACATTCTTTGAGGCCCAGGCCCATGTCTTTTTCATAATCCCAACCCGTCTCTTCCTCACAGCATCTGTCATGGAGCCTTTTTTTACAGGGAGAGTTTGGTCAATGTTTGAGAAATATTGGTCCATTTCTTCATCCATCTTCTAACATTTGCGTGGCAGGTGTCCAGTAAAGACTTGTCCCAACCAGGTGACTCCTTGTCATCCAAACCACTGGACTATGCTTCTAAGAAAAACAAACAACAAAAAATTGTGCTAAAAGATGTGGTGATTCAGGTGGGACGAAACCAATGTAACATATGGCATTTTTTAGTCCACTCAGATTCTTTCACAGGTGTGGTCACCTTCAGGAAGATTGCTCCCTGGATGTGTCCAGACACTGAACTATACACCCACCAAACAGCGGCATCTTCTATCACACGAAGGGCTGGTTCTGAGGATCTGTCATCTAGAATAAGATGAAATTTCTGTTTCCAGGCTGCTGTTTTCCCCAGCTTGTTACAGATTATCGTGAAGCATCTGTTCTTTACAACACAGTATGGCTTCATCCCAGGTACTTACACTCTTTTTAGAAATTTAGATGATTCTGCTTGGTCCCCTTAACCAGTTTACCAGGTATTTTCAAACATATGTCTCTTATGGCTACCATTTCTTGTTCTAGATGAATGACGACCCATCTCCACATCCACTGTTTCATCAGGAAACTCTTCTCTTTCAGTCTTTAGGGACTGCATGGTTTCAACATCAATTCTTCAACTGTGGTAGCAAAGCTTGACAAGCCAATCCCTTAAGAACCCTGGAATGCAAGCCATCAGGCCTTGCAATTTGGATTTGAGTAGATTCATCTTATTGCCTCCTGCTTCCATTGCTTTTCTCTCCCAGGATAGTGAGTATTCGTCCATAAATTCTGATGAGTGGAATGTAGCAAATTTCAGGATCTCATTTCACCTTCCAGGGACTGCTCAAGAATAGAAGCTATGCTAATGTCTCTGCTTTGTAAATTTTCAAGTAAGTGTCTGCATTTGGATATTCAGCTCTTTGGTTTTCATTTTAATTGCCCAGTTAGTGAGACAATCAATAATCCTGAAATGGTGACCTGCTAGCCACATAAAGTTATTATTTTACACCCCATTTCCCCCTATAGCTCTTTGATACAATGGAGACCATGGTTCGTTTTTGTTGCTATTAAGTCTTCAAGTGTCTGAATAAATCCATCTAGGCACATAATGTATAATATAATATAAATTATGTAATTATATTCGCATATGGGCAGGTGCACACATATGGAGAGCTGTTTCATAGCAATTATTCTATAGTTAATTGATCTTGACATGAATATTGAAGAAAATAGGACAAACTCCAAAGGTACCAAAGAAAATGGGTGTTCTGATTTCATATTAATACATCATGTAATCTTTGGTAAGATAAAACTTAGAAAAACTTTAGGGGATTAATTTTTTCTGAAATATTTCAGGAAAGAAAAAAACATGGTGCGCTCAGTCTTTGCACATAGAAGATGATCTCATGGTTTTGACAAAAGTGGCCCATCTAATGAAAATCATTTGTGATTTATTATTGGTTTATTAAATGAATATAATACTCCTGTATGAAATATTTGTGTATAAAGATATAGTATAAACCAATGGCATAAGAGAAGGACTTACGCAGGATTGTCATGAGAAACCAGGTTGTAAAAAGGATTAGAGTCAAAGCTGAAGTGTAGGCAATGAGAAATAATTGAAGATCTATAAGAAATAGCATGTGTACACAAATTACTTTTTTAAAATGCCATTGAGTCATATATATTAGACATTTGAAGATAGTCAACTCACTGTACATAAAAACTTATTTGATATTTTCCTTTTTTTTAATTACAGAAATGTGGGGTACACTTCAGGGTTAGGTATACAAATGTTCATTATGCAGGTGCCCTTGTGGATGAGTGTACCCTTCCTACTCCTAGCAGTTTCCCTCAACTGCCAATCCCAGGCCCCCACAGTTTCCCACTCCTGCCAAGCCCTTTCCTATAGTATTATAATTGTTCAAGGTCCGCTTATGAGTGAGAGCATATGGTCCTCTGTTCTTTGTTTCTGTGATAGATCCCTGAGTATGATCAACTATAAATCCATAAAAGTTGCTGCAAAGTCCATGTTTGTCCTTCTTTCTGGCTGCATAATATTCCATTGTGTATATGTGCCACATTTTTTTTGTACAGTCCAGCTTCGATGGGCAGCATGGTTGGTTCCATATTTTTGCTATTGTGAATAGAGCTGCAACAAACATATGTGTGCAGGTATCTTTTTTGTAGAATGATTTGAGTTCCTCCGGGTATATCCCAATAGGGGAATTGCTGGGTCATATGGAAGGTCAATTTCTAGTTCTCTCAGAAATTGCCACACTGTCTTCCAAAGAGGTTGCACTAGTTTGCATTCCCACCAGCAGTGTAGAAGCCTTCCTTTTTCTCCACATCCTCACCAGCATCTGTTGTTGTTTGTTTTATTAATGATGGCCGTTCTTACTGGGGTTAGGTGGTATCTCAATGTGGTTTTGATTTGCATTTCTCTGATGGTGAGTGAGGCTGAGCCCTTTTCCTTGTGTCTATTGGCTGCCCATATGTCTTCTTTTGAGAAGTGTCTATTCATGTTTTTTGCCCACTTTTTAATGGGGCTGGCTTTTTTTTCCTTTAGGCGCGTTTGAGTTCCTTGTAGATCCTAGATGTTAGGCCTTTGTCAGATATACAGCTAGCAAATATTTTTTTCCAGTGAATGAATCTTTTTATTCTGTGTCACTTGTTTAGCTTATCAGTACACCACAGTTTAAGTATTAAAGTTTTATAATATGTTGAAAGTCCTTTGTGATAAGTGCATTTTTCAGTTTTCCCAGGTAATCGTTCTTGTTTATTCTTCTATGTGAACATTAAAATATTCTTAAAAGAGGCCTATGCCTATGGTGGCTTATGCCTATGTAATCCCAGTACTTTGGGAGACTGAGGCAGAAGGATGGTGTGAGCCCAGGATTTTGAGGTTGTTAGTGAACTATGATTGTATCACTGTACTTTAGCCTGGGAAACAGAGGTAGACCTGATCTCTTTAGGAAAAAACAAAATCTAAAAAGTTGGTGTTTTTTGTTGAAATTGAGGTGTTACATTTACAAATTAATTTTGGGATTAGTCTCTGAGTGCTAAGCCCTAAGGGCCATAAAAGGTAGGTGACTCAACATGGGAGGCAAGCCCTAGATTCAAATTTCATCTCATCTGTTTTATCAGTTGTCAGGCCTAGGAAATTTTATTTGCTTCTCAGTTTTCTTATATATGAGAAGAAGACTTTAATGTCTGCCCAGCAGGATTAAAGGAGATAAAAAGCATAAAATGCCATCTTCAGAGTAAATCGAATTCTTTCTTCACACCCTCTATTCTTGTCAGCTTACAAACCACTAAGATGGAAGCCTCCAGCATCCTAGAACAATGACCAGGTGACCTAGCACAGGATTCTGCAGAAGTCTACCTTTCTAGGCCAACAGCATCCTTAGTTTCTTGGTCAATTAGTCTAATCGCAGTTTTCCAGGTAAATTCTCTCTTGACTTTCTCCTAGGGTTTTTGTGGGGGCTATTGGGTGAACAGTCACAGAGGAAAGGGAGGAAGGGAGAAACTATATACCAGGTCACCTCAAACCTGCTCCACCCCTCCCCCCTTTCACTCCCTTTCTCACATTCCTCCCCTCTTCTCTTTCCTCCCTTTTCCTCTCTCCCCCATCTTCTTCCCCTTCTCTCTCTTCCACCCATCCCTCTGCACTGGTGGAAGTGACCCCCAAAGATCCTAGGAGAGAGGATGATGAGCAGAAGGTGCTCTGTGGCCAAGAGCTTCATGGGCTGGTGTCTTGGGTCCAGTCCTTGGCATTCTCTGAGGCTCAGAAGACTCCTAATCACAGGAATGACTGCAACTCACTTTTCTGACAGGACTGAATATTGGAGGGCAACATGGGGAAATGGAGACATTTTCTCTTGGTCTTGGATCCTCAGCTCTCCTTTGTGTTGATTTTTTTTTTGGAGCATGTTGCTTAGTTGGGATGACTGTTTTTGTTATTATTATATTGAGATTACAAGTTTTGGGGAGGAAGACCACAGCGGTGAAGTGCCATTCTCTCATCTCAAGGATACATATTGTCAGCTTGACTTATCACTGTTGAGACATAATACAGCTTGTAAAATGCAAAAAAGCAGAGAGAGTACATGGTAATTAGTGTAATTTGAGTTTGGGTCAAAAGTCTTATCAAGTTTGAAGACAAAACTGGGCTTCTTCCTGGAGGATAAGAGAGTAGCAGCAATTCCCCAAATTCTCCACACATTGAACTATAAAGATGGAATTGCCTGGTAGGATCCTTTTCTTTGGAGGGGTGAAGGGTTTACTCTGTCACAGTTCTAGAGGAGACAGAGCACCCCTATTGCTGAAATACTGTTTATCAACAGCTGCAGCAATAGTACTGGCATAGTAACAAGCAAGCTTTTTTGTCCCCGTGTCTCCCTTCCAGCTCAAGTATTGTATATCCTGTGGGTGGTAAAACATACGTGATAATTATGTTATTGTCATTTTTCCAAACTTCTTATCAGTTAAATTTCTGGATTTTTTTTTTTTTTCCTTTTCTGTTCCCATACTCCTTTGTCTGCTCTATCAGCAAATCTCTTCAATTTCTGGCTTATTTTCCAATGTAATTAAATATGATAAAAGGACTTTTAAGTAGGGACTATATATTATTTTTATATTCACTTATATCCCAGATCCTGTGTTTTAGATACCTTTATAGAGAAATCTCTATAAAGGTGTTCATTTTACTTATATCCCAGATCGTGGGTTTTAGATACTTTTATAGAGGATAGATTTAAATAGCCATTTGAGTTCAGATGTTCTTTGATATTATTGAGTCATGGTACAGGCTGAATGAAAACAGTTAATCTGGCTGCTGTACAATTGTTGTTTCTTGGGATTACCGAACAACTTTGAGAGCCTTAGTCTATATCACATTATATTGTTTTAGCAACCGAGAATATAGTTAATTTGAAAGGTCTGTTTATTATCTTAGGAATCAAGGCCCGAGATGTGAACAAGGTGTCAACTCTGAAAGGAAGATTTTTGTAAGGATGGATCCACACCGAAAGGTCCCTAGCATGTATAATGGGGATACTTTACAGATTCCTGAGTTTGAAAATGTCTCTCAGTATGAGGAACAGTTAGAAAGTCATGAGTGTAGGCCCATAGAAGAAAGACGGTATAAATGCAGTGAATGTGGAAAGAAGTTTGCCCAGAGCTCAGGTCTTGTACGACATCGGAGAATCCACACCGGAGAGAAACCCTATGAGTGTGATCACTGTGGAAAAGCATTCAGCGTTCGCTCAACCCTCACTGTACATGAAAGAATTCACACTGGCGAGAAGCCCTATATCTGTAATGAGTGTAAGAAGGCCTTCAGTGTAAGGGCACACCTGATTATACATCAGAGAATCCACAATGGAGAGAAACCTTATGAATGTAATGAGTGTGGCAAAGCATTTAGTGTGAGCTCAGACCTTATCAAACATCAGAGAATCCATACTGGTGAGAAGCCTTATGAGTGTGATGACTGTGGGAAAGCTTTCAGTGTGAGCTCAGCCCTCATCAAACATCAGAGAATCCACACAGGAGAAAAGCCGTATGAGTGTAAGGAGTGTGGAAAGGCCTTCTATGTGAATTCAGCTCTTATTAATCACCAGAGGATTCACTCTGGAGAAAAGCCCTATGAGTGTGGAGAGTGTAGAAAAGCATTCAGCCAGATCTCGACCCTTATTCATCACCAGAGAATCCATACTGGAGAGAAACCCTATGAGTGTGAAGAGTGTGGGAAAGCTTTCCGTGGAAGCTCTAATCTTACTAAACACCAGAAAATACATGCCAAAGGAAAGTATCATCAATAATTTATGTGGTGAATATATACGAAAATCTTTTTGTTGATCAGAAGATACCTTCAAAAGAAGAGATGGTAAATGTTAGTGCCTTAATAAACACTTCATCCCATGGAATATTAAAGAAGTGAGAAGTCACTGAAAAGTGACTCTCTGAGCATAATGGCTAAGACTCAGATTATATCTACTTCCAAGAATGCAGTTTTACAACTCATAAGGTAAAGGCATTTAAAAATCATATACTATAATGTAGTTTGTATTGGCTTAGTAACAGCAAATTTTAATAATTCAAACATTATTTATCTTACATGCAGGCCTTTTGTTGTTTTGTTCCTACCAGTATTATAGGTGAAAACAGTAAATTTTGAAATTGGAAACAATGTTGGTTGGTGAAAGAGGGGTGACATATCCTTATTGAATCTGGAAATACCAATTTATTGATCTTCCTTTCTTTGCATTTGATGTACTGCTGTGCTATCAGGGATGATTAGATGTGTTGTGACCTCTTGACTGAAGGTAGAGTGTCTCTTTAGGTAGGAATCCCAAAAGATAACTCTTTTTTTTTTTTTTGAGTTGGAGTCTCACTCTGTCACCCAGACTGGGGTGCAGTGGCATGCTCCCAGCCACTGCAGCCTGGACCTGCTGGGCTCCGGCGATCCTTTCGCCTCAGCCTTCCAAGTAGCCAGAACTACAGGTGCGCGCTACCACACCCAGCTAATTTCTTGATTTTTTTATAGAGATGAGGTCTCACCAAGTTGCCCAGGCGGGTCTTGAACCCGCAGGCTCAGGCAATTCACTCACCTCGGCCTCCCAGGCTTGGGATTACAGGCTAAGCCACCAAGCCCGACTAAGATAATTCTTTAAAGTTGTTCTTGCTTAGTCAACAAGGCCTCAGGCCCTTCAACTTACTGTCCCAGTAAGCCCCTGAATTTGACTGAGGTTTCTGAACCAAGACAAACAAAAACAAAAACCCTCCCTAGGAGTTTCAAGTATTTCTGACCATTGCATTTATTGTTTCTCAAAGTGTGTGGCATATGCAGAGGCTAAGAGATATGAAAATGGGACAAACTTGGAGAACTGTTGTTGAGTTTGGCATTGGTTTTAGGGTGACCTTTTAAGGATTTATTTGAGTGACTGTGAAACTTGATTTCTAATATCCAGGAGAGCTCAGATTTGAGAGGTGGTAGAAAGTTAATGAATTCAATTTGGAAAATATTTTTGCTATGTCTTGAGGCATCCCAGTCGGGCTGTCCAACAGACTTTTAACCTAATTCCCTAAACCGAATCCCCAAACCCTATATATGCATATGTGAAACTCAGGAGAGAAATTTTAAAATTAAAACTTTTGTTGTTATTTTTCTATTTTAACAATGATTTCTCAACACTGAGTAACAGACCTGAGATTTTTGATCCCTGAAATTTAAATCATATGAGGTTCCAGATGAACTCCAAACCGATAGAAATTGCAGATTGCTTTGGTAGTCCACATTTTTAAAATGTAGGAAAACATAAAACTTCCCAAGGAGTTTCTCTGAGAAGGTAAAATTGTGTTCACTTCTCAGAGTAAGGCTCCGTTTTGATAAGGAATGCACAGTTTCCCTTAATTCTCCTGTCACCACTTCAGGTAGATCAGCTGTAAGACACATAGGACTCCATGAAGCTTTGAGTCAACTCATGGCCAGTAGACACTGAGGTCATAGATGCATGTGTAAAAGCCTCTGGTATTGTGTAATGCCTACTACCCTGCCCAAGTAACATTAGGCCTGAATATGGAGATTAAAGGCAGAGGTCATCGTTTTGGAGCTCAAGTTGAGGAGATACGACCTTACACAGGGAATGGGGCATGTTAGAGAAAGTAAAGAACACACTGAACTTATAGGCAGAAGTAAAGTGCCTCAGTAACAAACCAGAAAGTTCTCTTTGCTGTACTGGGTTCAAGTGTGAATTCCCTTGCCCTGCTTCTTTGTGTCTTAGGCAATTGAAGGAGGCTGTGGTTTCTCCCTAGCTGCCCTGTCACCCATTTCTACGCTGTTATCATCAGTGTTTTTAGTGTTTACCTTTCTGACCCCAATTATCTTGACTTGTTCCTAGATGAAGGTTTATAAGTAGAATCATCTGGGTAGAGAACATTCTTCTGGGATCAGCATTGAAATGATGATATATTTTACCCCAAACCAGCACAACTGTAAGTACTAAGCTGTGAGTAGTAAGTATTCTGAAGACTTTGAAGCAGCATACATTCTTGAAAGAGAAGTTTGTTTTATTGAGGAATTTAAGTGTTAAGATCTTGATCAGGATGCCAGGCTCGATGACTCATGCCTATAATCCCAGCATTTTGGGAGGCCGAGGTGAAAGGACCTGAACCCACAGGTTCGAGACCAGCCTGGGCAACTTGGCGAGACCTCATCTCTACAATAAATCAAAAAATTAGCCAGGTATGGTGGCACATTCCTGTAGCTCCAGCTACTTGGAAGGTTGAGGCAAAAGGATCACCTGAGCCCAGCAGGTCGTGACTGCAGTGGCTGTGAGGGTGCCGCTGCACTGTAGTCTGGGTGACAGAGTGAGACTCCAACTAAAAAAAAAGAGAGAGATCAGGATACATGTAACATGGTTATTTCTTTTGAGCTTAAATTAAGGTATTAATGATTATTTGTTTTAGGTTGTGCCTTGTGCTAGGTGCTAGGAATACAAAAAAAGAAAAAAGCACCCTACTCTCAGGGGGCTCACAATCTATTTAGAGACAGAGAGAAAAAAATAGATAAAACCTATAAATGCTAGTGATAAAGCCACTGGATTTGAAGAGTACTTTGCACTGAAGAAGGAGTAACTATGACTCATTAGGCAGTTGGAGAGGTTTTGGAGGAGGATGAAAGTTTGGAGAAAAAATTGAGTTCTTGAACCACATGGAAAAAAAAATATAGAAAGGTACAGTGGGAATAGTATGTGAAAAAGCACAGTACATCTGGGGGAAAAGAAGGAAGCTTTCAAGGACTGATCATAGACTATATATATGAAAGTAGTATACCATGACCAGACAAGTTGTGTGATCATAGTTCACCGTAACCTTGAACTCCTGGGCTCAAGGGATCCTCCTGCCTCAACCTCCCAAATAGCTTGGACTATAGGCATGTGCCATCAGACTCAGTTGATTTTTTTCTTTTTTTTTTGTAGAGATGAGAGTCTCACTGTGTTATCTACTTTCCTTTATGGATTTTCTTTTGAATTTCTTGCCTCAGCCTCCCAAAGTGCTGGAATTACAAGCATGAGCCACTACACAAAATTATTTCAAGCAAAGAAAGTTAAACATATTCTCTAGGCCAGAGTTTTCAAATACTGTGTGCAGTAAGTCAAGCATTTTACATTGTAACTCAATGTACCATCGTTGGGAGAGACAGTCCTACTTGGACCCCTTTGCAATCCTATATGTCTTGCTGAATGTGCCAACACTGCAAGGGCATGGCAGCGCTTTTACTGAGTCAAATTTTAGTGCTATTTATGCAGCTGGTAACTTGAGAGATGAGGTAATATCTCTTGGACCAAAAGTAAGCTAGCTTACTCCTTGCTTATTGGTCATTGGGTATTCTTTTGGAAACTCCTATTCAGTCCTTACACACATTATAGGAATTATTTACATACTCTGGATATAAGCCCTTTTTAAATAGGATGCAGATATCACCTCAGATTTTATGGCTTACTTTTTAATTCTATAAATGATATCTTTTGATTAAGATCAGTTTTTAATTTTAAAATATCAGTCTTTTTGTGTATCTTGCTTTGTGTCTTTTGAAGAATCCTTTCTCTGTCTTGAGGTCATGAAGATATTCTCTACAATATTAAAAAGTTTTCTGATTTCCTTTCTCATATCTGTAATCCATTTGAAGTAAATTTTTGTGCATGAGTGAGGTAGAGTCAAATTTCATTCTTTTCCTTTATGGATATTCTTTTGATCCTACTTCATTATAGGAAAAACTATCACTTCCCACTGTTATACAGAACCAATTTATCATCAGTTAATTTTCCAGAAATACATGGCTCTGTTTCTGGTTTCTCTATTATGTTCCATTGTTTTATTTGGTTAACCTTGTATTAATAGCAGGTTTTCCTAATTATTGTAGCTTTACATTGTTTTGGTATCCAGTGGAGCTAATCATCTAACCAGAGGAGTCAGGGCCTAGGCTGAATTTTTGTTTGTTTGTCTCATTAAGCATAGTCAATTATGAAGGTCTTAACCCTCGTGGTGGAAAGCAACCCTCTCCATGTCAGACCTTGGGGCACAGCCAGTGCATTGCAGTCTCTGAAGGGAGTTGCAGTCAAGGACTCAGACCCCTCCAGCCAGCCATGCTCTTAGGCATATTTGCATTTCTAGCCCATGTATCTCTTTATTGGAGGTGTCCCACAAACAATTTTGAGATTCCCTTTATTGGAATCCAGAACCTTGATGATATGTCTCTACTTTCAATTTTTAGTTCTTTTCCACTCCTAGGACTTTCTTCTCTTCTTCCTCTCAGCCTCCAGATCCATGAAATAGTTGGAGTCTTTTTTAGGGTTTTCTTGAAAGTGAGATAATTCCCATATATGTGCTGATTCATCTGACCCTTGCCTAGCTCTGTTCCCTGGGTAAGAATGGAACACTGTAGGAGCCAGCACTTTCTCCTGTTGAGCCTCTTGCTAATGCTATTGCTGATTAAAGACTTGATTGCAAGCCTCCATACTATATTACATTGGCCTGTTTTAACAGACTACTACAAGACCTGACAGCTCAGCTCTCTCCAAATTAGCTCAGTTCTTGAACACCACCTTCCTCCCATACTTCATAAGTATCTTGGCTCTTCCTGGGTCTTTGTATTTACATATAAATTTTGGAATCAACTGTCAAGTTCTACTCACTCTCTCCTAAAAAATGCATTGGGATTTTGATTGAGATTGTATTGAATCTCTAAATTTGTGGGGAGAATCAACATTTTTACTTGAGTCTTCTAATCCGTGAATATGGTATAGCCTTCGATTTCTTTAGGGTCTTGTTTAATTTTTCTCGGTAATATTTTATAGTTTTGTGTGCAGAGGTCTTGAACATTTTTGTTAAATTTGTTACTAGGCATTTTTTAAATGTAATTGTTATTGGTGTCTTTTAAAGAATTTAGTTTCTACCCTCTTGTTTTGATTTTTATATATTGACTTTGTATCCACTTTCTAATAATTTACATGTAGATATTTTTTGTTTTTATGTATACCATTTTTAAATAATGACTATATTTCTTCCTTTCTAACCTTTATACGTTTTTTTTTTAATTACACTAGTATGACCTCCAGTACCATGATGAAAAGAAGTGGCAATAGCATTCTTGTCTGGAAGGCATACATTTCCCTTAGCTATAGGTTGCTCTCCTCAGTGACACATCTTGAGATTAGCCTTTTCCCATACCTCCAACATTTTTGAGAGTTAGAGATTCCAAATCTGTGCTGACATTCACGTCTCGGGCTACACATTCAATGGAAGAGAAACAGATTCTGAGGGCTACCAATCCCTTAGACTTAAAAGTAATCATTTTCCCATTTGTTACTGTCAGACCCTGTACCCTTCTAATGGATTTGGTTTTGGTAATACAGTCGGCCCTTCCTATCTACAGGTTTTACATCTGTGGATTCAACCCACTGCAAATCAAAAATATTCAGAAAACATAACAATAAAACAAAAATTATACAGATTTTAAAAACAATACAGTGTAACAACTAATTACTTAGTATTGACATTGTATTGGGTATTATAAGTAATCCAGTGATTATTTAAAGTATACTAGAGGATGTATATAGGTTATATACAAATACTAGGGTATTTTACATAAGGAACTTGAGCATCCTTGGAGATCCTAGGAATATCCTTCCACAAATACTAAGGGATGGTGGTCGATTTTCATTATTTATGATAGTTGGGCTCTATAAAGTTGCTGCAAGTGCTGAATTAATGAATACTGAGTTGTTCTTCCTAGAGGAAATGCAGAGTTGGATTTCTGTGAGCCTCTAAGTCACATTTTCATCAATCAAAATGTCATCTGCATTGTATACATTCATTTGCCAGGATCCTTATGAAACAAGCCAATCTCATTGGGGTTGGAAAGCAGCTCTTCCATGTAACCCTTTTCCTGCATTACACTTCGCATATTTCACAGCTTCTTAATCTGCAGAGCCTGCCTCACCTACAATTTTTCATACAATTGATGTGTGAGCCAACCAGCACAAGCTGAGAATGGTTTAACATTTTTTTTTTTTTTTTTGAGTTGGAGTCTCACTCTGTTGCCCAGACTAGAGTGCAGTGGCCGCTCCCGGCCACCGCAGCCTCGACCTGCTGGGCTCCGGTGATCCTTCCGCCTCAGCCTTCCAAGTCGCTGGAACTACAGGCACGCGCTACCACACCCGGCTAATTTTTTGATTTATTGTAGAGATGAGGTCTCACCAAGTTGCCCAGGCGGGTCTCGAACCCGCGGGCTCAGGCAATCCACTCACCTCAGCCTCCCAAGGCGCGGGATTACAGGCTGAGCCAC
>CAUYQG010030143.1:0-25374 GCA_963574415.1 Tarsius wallacei | reverse complement strand
CGGCAGTCACCTCAAGGCCCAACTGGCTATAAAGTTTCCTTTTTTTTTTTTTTTTTTGAGTTAGAATCTCAGCCGCCCAGGCTAGAGTATGGTGGCGTGTTCATGGCTACCCAGCTTTGACTTCCTGGGCTCAGTCAATCCTTCTGCCTCAGCCTCTCAAGTTGTTGGAACTGTAAGCACTAGCCACCATGCCTGGTTACTTTTTAAAATTTATTGTAGACACAAGTTCTTGTCAAGTTGCCCAGGCTGGGCTCAAACTCCTGTGCTCAAGCAGTCCTCCATTCTCAGCCTTCCAATGTGCTGAAATTACAGACGTGAGCCACTGTGCCCGGCCATTGTCTTCTTAAGGAAGTAAGGTATGTAGAAAACGGAATAATAGCATAGGATTTTACTTTAACATGAAGCAAAGGTGACATTGTGGAGACACAGGGTTCTAAAACCAAGCCAGCAAATCTTTCTGTAAAATTGAGGCCACATAGAATACACTTCAGGCTGTGTGACCACGTGGTCTCTGTTACATATTCTTCTTCTTTTCTTTTTCTTTTATTTAAGCTGGAGTCTCACTCTGTCACCCACATTGGAGTACAGTGACATGTTCATGGCTACTGCAGCCTTGACCTGTTGGGCTCAGGTGATCCTCTTGCCTCAGCCTCCAAGTAGCTGGGAATACAGGCACATTGACCACCGCACCTGGCTAATTTTTTAATTTATTGTAGAGACAAGGTCTTGCCAAGTTGCCAGGCTGGTTCTCAAACCCCTAGGCTCAGACAATCCTCTTGCCTTGACCTCCCAAAATGCTGGGATTCCAGGTGTGAGTCAACACACCCATCACCCCCCTTTTTTCCCCTTGTACAACATTTAAAAAATGTAAAAGCCATGAGAGTGCCCCTGTGCAGACCACTCTTTAGGTAGTTCTGGGAGTCATATAGACCCCAAGAAAGTGCCATGTGGTGTCTCGCTGGAAGAGTTCAACTTGAGCTGTGCCTTGAAGGTCTCAGAGGACAGTGGTATAGGAGCTCCTGGCGGAGGACCCTGAGCCTCTGGGTTCAGGTCCAGGAGTGGAGTGTGTGAGATTGATGCTCTGGCGTCAAGTGCACGTGCAGGTAGTGATGAGATGAGGAGAGTCGGATACAACAGTGAACTTGCTTTGGATCACTAGAGGGTTTAACTTCAGCCCTGCAGGCATGAGGGGGTCACTGAAGGTGTGACAGCAAGTCAAAGCTATTGACTTGATGATGAAATTGTTGCTTCAGGAATGAGCTGGGCAATGTGCCGGGCTGCCAGGTTGCGTTCCTGGGGCATGGATGGATAGTGAGTGATGACCCTGGAAATCTACAAGAGGCCGTCTCGTGAAGCGAAGTGGCCTGGAAAGCTTTGCAGCCCTGTCTCGACCCTCTGAGACCCATGAGTAGGACTTTGCATTAATTCAGGCATGATGCAAGGATGAGGGCCTGGGCTGGGCTGGTGGCCAGGGCTCTGTGCATGCTGCTCAGTCCAGGACTGGCTGAATAAATGGTGAGGGGTGACCTAGAGACAGGTGAGTACCACGTCTCCGGTTAGCTTGCAGTTGAGTCACCAATCACACCCACACATTGACCACCACACACATCATAGTGTCGGGGGCCGATCATCTTTTCTTCTAAAATTGGAAAGGGCCCCCTGAACAATTCTCTTTTGGGGCCTAGGTCTACAATGTAAATGTTATTTTGTGACTACATTTTGTCCGTGTGATCCATGGAATGTCTCCTAAGAAAGAACCACCAGGGTTTTTTTTTTTTTTTTTTTTAGTTGGAATCTCACTCTGTTACCCAGGTTGGAGTGCAGTGACACACTCATGGCCACCGCAGCCTTGACCTGCTGTGGTCAGTCAATCCTTCCTCCTCAACCTTCCAAGTAGCTGGAACCACAGGCACACACCACAATACCTGGCTAATTTTTTTATTTATTATAGAGACGAGGTCTCACCAAGTTGCCCAGGTGGGTCTCAAATCCTTGGGCTCAAGCAATCCTCTTGTCTTTGTCTCCCAAAGTGCTGGGATTATAAGTGTGAGCTACCACACAGGGCTTGAACCTCCAGGTCTTAATATCGAGCAAGATGATATAATTTAGTTACGACCCAGAAATTGGAATCTGTTTGCAAATGTTTGGAATATGAAATGATGATTGACTTGTAGTGATAGAATTTGGAAAAGTTGTTCAATAACTTGTCTTGGGAAGTCAGCTCCACCCCTCGTGGGAACCACTGAAGGAAGTTTCCAGGAATCTCTCCTCCAGCCTGTGTGGAACCTATTTCACTGGAACCCACTAGAGCCCACCAGCAGAATTGCCCTTCCAAGCCCCTCCTTCCATGAGGCTCTCCACCTTACCTGGAGCTGGGGGAGCTGTGGTCCCCTCCTCTTTCTTGGAAAGGATACAGTTCATCCTCCTCCTCTTCTTTTGAGTTTAAGAGCAGTGGGGCTGTCGGGTGCAGTGGCTCATGCCTGTCATCTCAGCACTTTGGGAGGCAGAGGCGAGAGGATTGCCTGAGCTCAGGGGTTCAAGACCAGCCTAGGCCACTTGGCGAAACCTTGTCTCTACAATAAATCAAAAAACTAGCTGGGTGTGGTGGCGCATGCTGGTGGTTCTAGCTACTTGAGGTCCTGAGGTGGAAGGATCACCTGAGCCCAGCAGGTTGAAGCTGTGGTGACTGTGAGCATGCCACTGCACTCCAGTCTGGGTGACAGAGTGAGACTCTGACTCAATAAAAAAGAGTGGTGGGACTGACAGAGTAGAGGCAGCTTTCTCTGTGCACATCTGGTGAGTTTTCGTACTCGGGAAGACAGCTGACAGGTTTAGCTCAGTGGTTCTCAAAGTGTGGTCTTCTGACCAGTGGCATGAAGATCACCTGGGGGCCAGGCGTGGTAGCTCTTGGCTATAATACTAGGATTTTGGGAGGCTGAGGTGGGAGAACTGCTTGAGCCTGGGAGTCAAGACCAGCCTAGGCAACATAGCAAAACCTCGTCTCTACCAAAAATTAAAAGAAAATTAGCCAGGCGTGGTGGTGCACACCTGAAGTCTCAGATACTCAGAAGGTTGAGGCAAAAGGATCACCTAAGCCCAGGAGGCTGAGGCTGCAGTGAGCCATGACTGTGCCACTGTATTCCAGCCTGGGAATAGAGTAAGACCCTGTTTCAAATATATATGTATGAAATGCGAGGGGACTCAGAAAAACCCATAATTTATTTATTAAAAACTGTCATGTATTCTTATATGTTTACACTTCAGTCACCTTCTAAATACTCTCTGTTTGATGCAATACACCCATCGAGACACTTTTTTTCCACTGCTCAAAACAGTTTTTAAACTTGTCTGATGCCTTTTAGTGCTTCTGCCGTTTTTTCTTTCACCTCTTCCATGTCGGCAAAACGTTTCCCTTTGAGGACTTTTATCATCAAGGAAAACCAACAAAAAAAATTGCTATGGGCAAGATGGGGTGAATAGGGAGGGTGGGGCATGACGGTCATGCTGTTTTTGGTCAAAAACTGCTGAACACTCAGCGCAGTGTGGGTAGGTGCACTGGTAAATCACTCATCATTAAATGGGCAAATGCACTGAAAGAATCTCCAAAAAAAAAAAAAAAATTCACTGAAACTGAATACAACCTCTCCCAACAATGCTAGTTGATGAGTTCCTAGAACACTTACCTAGCAGGGGAAGCCTGTACTACAAGAAGACTGCCTTCCAAAAGATAATTCCTTTTTAGGGGGAGGTCCCCCCTCATATTAACAGTGGACTTGTTAGAAATGCAAATTCCTGAATCCTAAACCAAAGCAACCAAATAGACACTCTGGGTGTGGGGCTTAGCTATCTGTGTCTTAGCAAGCCTTCCTCGTGGCTAGTTTGAAGAAACTGAGTTAAAGAAAAAACTTTGTTCTAAGTGCCACTTCTGAACCTGGGATTTCATCTTAAACCAAATCCACGGGTCTCTGCATTTGTTGTATGGTCAGCATCCAGGAGTCAGTTACAAGCAATGCCACCGAGAGACTGTGAGTGTATACTCGGGTACAATAATGAGGGTATCAGTTTGCTGGGAATCCCTGCCCAAAGCTGCTTGGGGATATTTTCAACACAGACTCTCGCACACCATACGGGAATATTTCGCACACTGAAAAAGAATGCACATCTGATAAGAAATAATGCGTTTACTTATCAACAAATACAATCTGTGGCTCCCAAAGCTCTCAGCAGTCCACAGGAGCTGGTCAGCCCCGCCTGCCTGGGGACACTATGAAGAAGGGTACCCGTCTGAGACTGGCAGGCGGGGCAGGAAGCCCAGGGCACCCAGAGGACTGGCGTGGGTTTGGTTTGCTGAAGGCCCTCTGGCTTCCCCTTCCTGTGCCGTGGTGCCTCTGAGCTCAGGCTGTTTAAAATGAGAGACTGGCCAAATCCAAAAGCAGGGAGAAGAAAATCTCACCCCTTTCTCCCAAAAAAAAGTGATCAAGGCAGATTTTCCCAGGACCTAAGCTATTCTTTGGCTGCAAATGCACCTTTGGAAGCCGCACAGCGGGGCTCCAGGCACAGGAAGCAAAGCAGCTGGGCGTACTTCATATAACACACAGATTTCCACTGCTCGAAAAATCATACTTTTGTAAATCAAATTACATTTTAAATTCAGCAGAGAAATTGCCATTTAAAAGGAATTTCCCAGCAGATCTTTTGCCAGGAATATAATTATTTTGTTTTCTATTCCTTGCTAAAAAAAGATTTCCATATGCAATAAAACCCCAGTTAAGTAGAATTTTCCAGAAATTGAGGGATTCTTGTTATTTAACTTTTTTCTTTCTTTCTTTTTTGACTGACAAAGGCTCAAATAAAAAATAAAAATCCTGCTTCCAATATTTGATAAAAATTGTTCTAAAGTGCTTAAAATTGACTTTAAAAATTAGTGGTCAGTGGATACAATGATATATTTCTTGGTGATTAAAGCCTTTGCAATATATATATAATCTGAATAATGATAAACAGAGGATCAGGCTGAATTTGGGCTGAATCTAAAAAAATAAACTGAAAACTAGTTACTGGAATAATATTGGAATTAAATTCCTAGAGTTGTTTCTTTTCACCTGGTGTTTTACTTAAATATTCAGCAGGGAGGAATAGTGGTTTACTTAGAAATGTTTGCTGATCGAGTCCTGGTTGATGTTTAACTCTAACAGGTTTAACTAGTGTGTGAACATCTACATTTAGAAACACCATTAAATAGAAAGTGAACTGGGTTAAAACATTTTTAGATTTAACATGCAATCATATTCTCACTTTCAAAATAGCTCTTTCATCCAGGTGTCCTTTTTAAAAATATTATATTGTTTTTAAGTTGTTTTTTTTTTTTTTTCGAGTCAGGCACAGTCACAGCTCATCACAGCCTCAACCTCCTGGGCTCAGGCAATTCTTCTGGTCAGTCTCCCAAGTAGCTGAGACCACAAGCGTGTGCCACCACACCTGGCTAATTTTTTGGTTTTTGTAGAGACAATGTCTTGCCATATTGCCTAGGCTGCTCAGACTCCTGGGCTCAAGCAATCCTCCTGCTTTGGCCTCCTTAATGTTGGGATTACAGGCATGCATCACTGCACCTGACCTGTTGTTAAGATTAAAAGAGAGATGTGGCTTTCATGTAGGCTCTGCTCACATACGTGACAAAGGGCCGCCCTCTGGGGGTGAGTGAGACAGACCTGATTCAGAGCCCAGCTCACTCACTTACTCAGGGACCCATTTAAATCCAATAAAGCAGTAATTACACCTAATAGAGTATCAAGACCTAACTCTTGGTGCCTAACTCACTGGAGATGCTAGAAGAAACAAGCATCAGCCAAAGTCCTCAGAGAGCTCAGTCTAGGGTGGAAACCTCCTCTGAGTTATGGGGATGGATGGACATGTGTGAGGTCCATCCGTGAGAGAGAGTTGGGGAATCCTCAAAGCTGTGCAAGGATGGAGGGCATTGATGTCATTGGAGGAACACCACGGAATGCTGATATGTGTTATGGCCCACAAAAACTAGACTAGATTTTACAAACAGAAAGTACAACCACTTAAACATCTATGTACTGCAAAATCACAACTGTGAACACCCAGGCCAAAACTAGCTCCGAGCTGTTGAGCTATGCGAGAGGGACTGTTTCGCCATTCTTCTGTTAAAGTTAATACATGGCTGGCTAATTCATGCTGTTGCCTGCAAGCACTTGTCACCAGACAAGTAGTAACAGGTGCCAAAAGTCTAAGGAAAAGGAAAACGTGAGAAAATTCTGTCCACTAATTTAATTTTCACATGGGATTTGGAAAGTAGTGATGGTCCGACCGTTTCTGTAACAGCTTGGAGGACCCATAGGTTCTTCTGGAAGGGTGTGGTGGCAGCAGGGGTGGAGAGGGTATGAGTGTGGGTGTCCGGGGGACTTAGGGCTGTTCTAGCTCAGCTGGAAGCCCTGCCAGCAAGCACATCTCTGCTCCTGGGGGAGGGGCAGGATGGACATCTCTCCAGGATTGAGAAGGCTTCTCCTGGGCTTTATCCCTCCTGCTGGCTCTAATCTTTCTTGAGAAAATAGTTGCGCAGTAAATAAACTGTTATATGATGCCACATGCTAGGAATCGCAGCAGCAGCTTTCTCTGCAAAAACGACGATTATTATTATGATTATTAAGTTTAAGCGAAATCATGCTAAAATAATAAAAAGAAGCTAAGGGGGGTGGGGAATAGGGTTTGTGGGTTGACCTTGACAGTCTCCCCTTATTTGTGACAGTATCTATATAAAGGATCAAAAGTGGTCTTAACCCATAGGGTTGTTAGGAAGATTGAAGTATTTATAACATAACACACTGCTTTGATGGGTGCCCGACATCCAGAAGGTGCTTAATAACTACGAGGTCATCATCCTTGGTACTATCATACATCAGTAGGATACAGACATGGTCCCTTCCAACACAGGACAGACTACCCCAGTAGCTGGGGCCAGTCTGTACTGTTAGAGTTCCTTAGTGTTCTGGCCTTTAAGGCATCAGCTGTCTCCTGCAGCTGGGGCTGGACTGCCCTGTGAGCAGCTGGTATTTGTCAGTGAGGTTTGTCTGGAAAGCAGAGCCCTTTAAGCTGTTTTCCCCGCCGCCAGGGCTGAAGGAGGCCAGAGCAGGGAAGTAGCCTCCCTCCTGGACACCTCCTCCCACCTTGCATGTTTACCTTAGGGGCCTAGGGGCTGAGGCAGGGCTGAGGCTCACAGATGTGAGGGCTGCAGGCCCGGGTGCCCATTGCTAGAAGTTCCTAGCTCTGTGGACAGTTGGGCCTCTTACCATGGGGTTCAACCCCGTAAAGAAAGATTAGAGCCAGCAGGAGGGATAAAGCCCAGGAGAAGCCTTCCCAACTCTGGAGAGATGTCCATCCTGCCCCTCCCCCAGGAGCAGAGACGTGCAGGGCTTCTGGCTGGGTGAGAATGGCCTTTAAGTCCCCCGGACATCCACACTCATACACTTTTCGGCCTGATCTGGAGGAAGTAGGAGAGAGGACAATTTTGACTCTGCGCTTTTCAAATAAGTCCAAGTCTTACAGTTAGGGTCTTCCGTAATAAAGTTCCAGAATTGTTTTCAACCCTAAAGTAAACACGCTGGCTTCTGAGGCTGTCAGAGATCTGGGGTGAAATTTTCGCATTCCTGCACAGGTCAAATTAGTCCCGAGTGGATTGAAGGGTGGAAGAGCCACACTTCCGTGCTGCTGAAAATCTTGGCAAAATAAAGTTTATTAGTGCCCGAGTAACAGCAAGGTACACAGCTCTGACAAGTTTAAGACAACTGTGACCAGGGTAAACGGGGACTGTCCTTTGCACAATGGAGGGATTGCTGTCCCTGTGAACTTATATCCACGTCACCATTTTGGGGCAACTTTTGTCTTTTCTTATTTGTCCTATGAAAGACAGATATGAAAATAATGAAATGAGCCCCTCACCTTTCAGGAGACCTCTGTTGATTTTGGTTGGGACCCCATGCTTTTTCTTATCTTGTGGTAGAATGATTTACATTCATTCAACAACCTCTGTATGGCTGGGTGCAGTGGAGCATGCTGTAATCCCAGCACTTTGAGAGACCAGAGGATTGCTTGAGTCCAGGGGTTCGAAACCAGCTCAGGCAACCTCATCTCTACAAAAAATTTTTTTAAATGAGCCACACATTAGCATGGTGGTGCACGCCTGTAGTCCCAGCTAGTGGCAGGCTGAGGTGGAAGGATCACCAGAGCCCAGGAGGTCAAGGCTGCAGTGAGCCATGGTCATACCACTGCACTCTAGCCTGGGTGACAAAGTGAGACCCCAACTCAAACAACAACAACCAAAACAACTTTCTATGTGTTTTTACACTTATCTGGTTTTTGTTACCCATAAGAACTCACCAACAGCGGACGCGGGGAACAAAGAATATTTGACTGCTGAGATGATGTTTTCTGCATTCTGTCTCAGTGTTAAACGTGTCAAAGGACTACAGAACTAAAGTGGAGAGCTGGAGCCTCATGGTGGCAGCGTGTCCTTCGGGGGCTGGAGCAAGGGCTTGGGAGACAGAGAAGGAGGCGTGTGTGGGGCACACGCTGGGAGGATCTGGCTTCTGTGGCTAGACTCAGTGTTTGACAGGAACAGCCGGCTGTCGTGGCTAACTGGCTGGTGGGCCTATTTGGGAAGTGCTTGACCTCTGTGACCCACTCAACAACCCGGCAGATTAAGGAAGAAGTGCAACTACTCTCATCAAGATTGATGGCCTTCACTGCAAGAGGAGAGCTCCACCTGCCTGGAGTTGGAATGATTGAGAAGGAGACAGACGGAGGGGCTGTCCTGGGCTGGGGTTCACCGCACAGAGCAAACACAGATGAGGAATTTGAATAACAGGGACAAAAACAAGTACATCCACCCAGTGAAGAGGTAGCATGGCAATGACTGACAACTTCATCCATGGAATTCACTCAGGATTTCAACCGGTATCCTTTAAGGAAAGTGTCTGTTAGTTTCACTTTCTTTTTTTTTTTAATAAATGTCTTTTCAAAAAATTTTTTTGATTTTTTTGTAGAGATGAAGTCTTACTGTGTTGTCCAGGTTGGTCTTGAACTCCTGGCTTCAAGCAATCCTCTCATCTCGGCCTCCCAAAGTGCTGGGATTACAGGTGTGAACCACTGCACCTGGCCTAGTTTCACTTTCTCGAAAGATAATTTCATACATCAAAGTCATTTTATTTTCAAACGTCTGGGGTAATGAGGAAATCAGAGGGAAATAGTACATGAGTGTGACTATATTATAAAATAAGTAGCAATCATGAGTGTGGGAATGCATTCACCCTCTTCGTTTATGTGGGTAGGTGAAGATTTTATAAATACAGAGTGAAAATTTTAATATCCTTACTATTTAATTCTTTGGAATAAAGAAAAGCATTTTTAATAATTAAGCAATAATTTCTCAATGATTTCTTTTAAAATTTTAAAGCTAGTTGGCTAATTGTGCTATGTTATTTATTTTTTATTTTAACTCTGGCATTTGCAAAGTGAGCTTCAGTTTTTTTGAAGTACTTTTATGTAGTTTTAATAAATCCAGCCCCAGAATAATCTTGTAAGGTAGTCAGAGCAGGCATGGTCTTATTTTTCACATTCTACAAGTAACAAACAAGCAAAAGGAGGTTGAGGGACATGGCAGGTAGGAGATGGTCTCCCCTTCAGGGATCCGTATGTTTAGAGCTTCAATTCATTTTGTTATTTGTGGTTGGAATCAGATAGTTTAGTTTGACCCACCCAGCAGTCTTGAGGGGAGGCAGAATATATATATATTTTTTAATCTCCAATTAACTCTTTAACTTAATCAGAGGCTCTTCCCACTAAATCATACTGCCTCAGTATCCGTGTTGTATATAATTCATATATTTTTTGAAAAAATTATGTCTTAATATTCCATCTGATTATATGACATCTGTATACCATTTCTTTTTCTTTTTTTTTGAATTGGAGTCTCACTCTGTCACCCTGGCTGGAATGCATTGTATGCTCACGGAAACCACAGCCTCAACCTTCTATGCTCAGGTGATCCTTCTGCCTCAGGCTTCCAATAGCTGGAGCTACAGGTGCGTACCACCACACCCAGCTATTTTAAAAAAAATTATTATTATAGACATGAGGTCTCACCAAGTTGCCCAGGCTGGTCTGAAACTTCTGGGCTTTAGGCAATCTTTCAACTCTACCTCCCAAATTGCTGGGTTTACATGAGTGAGCCACTGTGCCCGGTTTATATACTATTTCTAACAAATAATTTTTACTGTCAAATTGAAGCCAGACCTCAAAAAGTGTCAAATTTGCTGATTAGTTTGGATAAATAGTAAAAACTGCAAGTCCACATTTGGGTGAAAACAGACAATTTCAGTCATAAATTACATTATATTTGTAAGCACGAGATGATTTGCGTATATTTACTTTCAATTTTGATAGAGACAGGTAGTTTCATGTAACTGTGGCCTGGGTGACGGCAGTTTGGGGACTGTTTCTGAGTGTCACTTCATGTTTCTGTTGGGCTGGGAAGTTTTCGTGTGCTTAAATTCCTTCTGAGGCAGCTTTCTTTTACTTGACAGACTTGGGCCATCCTTGGGACCCATTGGAGGACAACTGTCCATCTGCTGGCCCCTGCTGGGGTTCTGTTGGCCTGACTTTCACTGGTTCTTACAAGGACCCATCTATAGGACTAGGGGACAGCTGGACCAACACTGAGGCAGCAGCCTTCTTGCCCAAGGCAGACTGAAGAGAAGCCATTTAGAAAGGAATCTAGGTGGGTGCAGTTACTCATGCCTGTAATTACTTTGAGAGGCGGAGGCCAGAGGATTGCCTGAGCCTAAGTATTCAAGACCAGCCTGGGCAACCTGGCAAGATCTCATCTCTACAATAATCAAAAAATTAGCCAGACATGGTGGTGCAAGCCTGTGGTTCCAGCTATTTGGAAGGCTGAAGTGGAAGGATCCCCTGAGCCCAGCAGGTCATGGCTGCGGTGGCTATGATCACGCCACTGCACTCCAACCTGGGCAACAGAATGAGATTCTGAATCAAAAAAATATAACTAACTAACTAAATAAATAAATAAAATAAAATAAAAAGGAATCTGTAAGTCTGAGTGCCATTCACAAATACAGGGTAATCATCTCTAATCTTGATGCCACTTTGGAAATACACTCCTTTCTCCGATCCCCACCTAACCTGGATGGATCGAGGCACTTCAGCGATGAGAATTAAAGGTTGTGGAAACTGGAACACACATTTAAAAGAGCTTTGGGAGACCTTAGTTAGGGCTTCCCTGAATCAAGTAAGTAAGAACACAGTCACTCTTCGGTGCTTTGGGGACTTCTGTGTGAACACAGAAGTCCTAACTTTTATGGCCTGTGGCACTTATGTCAAAGTTAGTGACCTCGTATTGTGTTATATCTGTTCTTAATTCATATGCACACGCCTTTCTTTCTTAATTAAATTGAGTAATAGGATGCATTTTAATTTTAATTGAATTTTCTCACTCTGTCGCCCAGGATGGAGTGCAGGCTAGAGTGTTGTGGCTTGAGCCCAGGAGCTGGAGGCTTGACTCAAAAAAAAGAAAAACAGTCCCTGGAATCATTTGTGCCATACACACACAGACACACACACACACACATACACACACGCACACACACACACCCCTCCTTCTTTTCCTGAGCAGGAAAAAGAGCAGGAGTGTTGCAGCTTGATCTCACCACAGCCTCGACCTCCAAGGCTCAGGTGATCCTCCCATTCCAGCCTCCCGAGTAGCTGGGACTACAGGTGCCCACCATCAAGCCTGATTAATTTTTTAATGTTTTTGTAGAGACAAGTTCTTGCTATGTTGCCCAGGCTGGTCTCAACTTCTGGGCTCAAGCAATCCTCTCACCTCTATCTCCAAAAGTGCTGGGATTACAGGCATGAGCCATAGCACCCAGCTAGTATGTTTTCATGTGGAAGGAAAGACAGACAGAAAGACCTATGTACTCAAAGGACCAAGATGCAGCGGGGCCATGACAGCCATGTACACTCCAGTTAGCAGCCTAAGTAACCAGCATCTCAGTTATTTCCCAAAACAATTTCTACTCAGGCTGGCGATCTCAGGAAGCCGCTTTGTCACACAGTGCTAATTCCAGGAATTTCCATGGCATTTCACCTGCAGGTCTCACCTCCTCCAGTCCCTCTCCACATTCTGGAGTCACCTCCCTGTTCGTGGGAGGGCATCTTGACTCACATTGGTGAATGGTACACTGAAGGCCATTGCTCTGGGCCGTGGTCAGTGAAAACAGCCTGACAAAAAATGAGACTTTCCCTTTGTGGGGTCACCTGAGATCACACAGCAGCAGTCCTGCTCAGGCAAAGGAGATGTGTGTGTGTGTGTGTGTGTGTGTGTGTGTGTGAAATCAGCAAAATAACAGCACAAATGATTTCAGGGATTTTTTTTTTTTTTTTTTTTTAGTCAGGATCTCAGTCTGTCTCCCACACTGGGGACAGTGGTGCGGCGTCTAGCACCTGGGCTTAAGCATCCTTCCTTCTCAGCATCCCGAGTAACTAGGAGCATGCCACCATGCCTGGCTAATTTAAAAAAAATTTTTTTTTTTTTTTTTTTGTAGAGATGAGGTCTTACTATGTTGCCCAGTATGGTCTCGAACTCTGGGCTCAAGTGATCCTCCTGTCTCGGCCTCCCAAATACTAGAATTACAGGTGTGAGCCACCATGCCTGCTGATTCCAGGGATTTAAAAAAATATATATGGCCTTAACATGGGCAATGGAGGGAATTACTGTATTTGGATATAGTAATTGGGCCAACTTTCTTCTGAACTGTAGAGATAATATATGTATATTCTCAGATACTTGCCATATTTGGCCAAGGCACTTTGTCTACATAATATACAAAATCTAGCCGGGCTCGGTGGCTCAGCCTGTAATCCCGCGCCTTTGGGAGGTTGAGGTGAGTGGATTGCCTGAGCCCGCGGGTTCGAGACCCGCCTGGGCAAGCGAGACCTCATCTCTACAATAAATCAAAAAATTAGTCGGGCGTGGTAGCGCACGCCTGTAGTTCCAGCTACTCAGAAGACTGAGGCGGAAGGATCGCCGGAGCCCAGCAAGTCGAGGCTGCGGTGGCCGGGAGCGGCCACTGCACTCCAGTCTGGGTAACAGAGTGAGACTCCAACTCAAAAAAAAAAAAAAAAAAAATCTTAGCAAACCTAAGGCATGTCACTAATCAGGATACTGTCTCTTTCCTGTGCTGTGTTCATAATGGCATGTAGGTTAGTTCTATGGATTTCAAATTTTGAGATATATTTGCATACTGTGTGTATCCTAAAAACAACTTGCCAGCGTATATAAGCATAGTATGTTTTGAAAATGTTGGAATTTCTGTCTGCTCAAAATACCTCTGCTGGACCTTGAATTACCTTGCTGAGAATCTTTTTCATGCATCATTAGTCTGATCTTCTGATACTAATTTGCTGGGTGGCCCTCTGCATCATTTCGATGGCCTCAGACTCAGTTTTCCCACTGTTTAAACTGAGTGAATAAGGAGACACTCATATTTTCTCTGGTCTGACCATCTGGGATCCTTCCCTTCTCTCTCCCAATTACCTGATTTTGTTGTGTTTAGTGTTTTCCTGTATTCAATTTGCAAAGTGTTATAGATAATTTTAATTGCACTGCAATCAGAATGTCAACCTTTAATCAAGCACTTTCTTATCAAAGAATTGTTTGCACAAATCTCTGATAACCTTCCTCCTGCTGGACTCAGAAGGTCTTAATCCCCACTTGAACTTCTTTTCTCTTTCCAGACTTTTCCATCTTCATTACATCCTGTTCTTGTCCAGGCGGGCTAAAGGTTGCCAGTGGTAGATAGAATGACGATCTCAGTTTTATCAGGTCTCCTTTTGTTTTTTTAAGCTTTAGAAGAATATATACAGTCACATCTTTTCTATTTACTTGTACCATCTTGAACTGGGAGGCTATTTTTTATATAAGAGAGGGAGATGGTTTTAGGGACGCATGGTCAAGGCTGACTTTTGTGCCCATGCTGTAGGCCTCTTGGGCTTCAGCACAGAAAGTCTTAGCCATGCTACATGGGTCATGCGATTTCTCCTGGCATGAGTGAAACAACACCCGATGGATAAGTGGGAGAGGAGAGGTGAAGAGGAGCCTGAAAGCACGTCCTGCCTGTAGTGTCTGCATTTTCACGTGGCACAATGTCCACTGTGTGTTAGACATAGGGCTCGGGTCCCGGTGGGGTGTGCAGAACTAGACCGTGTGCTTGTGGAATTCAGTAGCTAGCCATGGAACTACCTCCAAACTCACCCTGCTCTATCCTCATGTGCCTCAGAAGTCAAATACAGGCCAGGATTGGCATCTCACGCCTGTAACCCCAGCACTTTGGGAGGCTGAGGTAGAAGGATTGCTTGAGCCTAGAAGTTTGAGACCAGGCTAGGCAGCATAGCAAGACCTCGTGTCTATACAAAATCAAAAAAATTAGCTGATGGCATGCATCTGTAGTCCCAGCTACTCAGGAGGCTGAGGTGGGAGGGTTGTTGCACCCAGAAGGTCAAGGCTGCTGTGAGCTGTGACTGTGCCACTGCACTCCAGTCTGGGTAATGGGGTGAGACTCTGACTCTGTCTCTCTCTCTCTCTCACACACACACACACACACACACACACACACACACAAACACACTCAAATACAATCAAATAGTCATGTGCCGCCTATCAGTGTGTTGATCAACAATGGAAGTATACACGACAGTGGTCCCATAAGATTGTCATAGAACTGAGAGACTCTGATTGCCTGGTGACACGGCAGCCACCATAACAATGGAGAACACGCATGGCTCATGTTTGTAGGGAAGCCGCTGTAAACAAACCTACTGCAGTGCTGGAGGGATAAAAGTCCAGCACATGCACCTAAGCTACATACATGACAATGATCATGAACAGCCACTGCTGGCTTTTGTATTTGCTTTATTGTACTTTTTATTGTGGTTTGAGAGTATATGTCTTCCACTTATATTAAAGAAATTAACTATAAAACATCCTGGGGCGGGTCCTTTGGAGGGATTTCAAGAGGAGAAATGGTTACCACAGGAGGCGAAGGCGCCATGCGTGTTGTTGCCCGGAAGACTTTCCAGTGAGACAAATGTGGGGGTGGAGACAGGAACAGTGATGATCCTGACCCTGTGCAGGCCTAGGCTCGTGGGTGTGCTTGTGTTTTAGTTTTTAACTAAAAAAAAAAAAATTTTTTTTTGAGTCGTGTTCTCACTGTCACCCAGGCTGGAGTGCAGCCCCAACCTCCTAGGGTCAGGCAATCCTTCTTCCTCAGCCTCCCAAATAGCTGGGACTACAGGTAAGCACCGCTACACTGGACTTATTTTTTTATTTTTTGTAGAGATGAGGTCTAGCTACGTTGCCCAGGCTGGTCTAGAACTCCTGGACTCAGGCAATCCTCCCACCTCAGCCTCCCAAAGTGCTAGGATTATAGGCATGAGTCACCACACCTGGCAGTTTTTAACAAAAAAAAATTTTTAAGTAAACAATAAAATAAAAAATTTCAGAATAGAAAACGGCGTATATAAGAAGAATATATAAAAATATAATAGAAAGCTTATATAAGAATACATCAAAATATTTTTCCAACTGTGAAAATTTTTTAAAAAGAAATAAAATATTTTTATGTAGTTGCACAATGTGTTTGTGTTTTAAGTGTTATTATAAAAGATTAAAAAATGTTTAAAAGTTTATAAAGTATGAAAGTTGCAATAAGCTAAGGTCAATTTATTATCGAAGAAATAATTTCTTTGGTAAAACTAGTGTAAAATAAGTCTGCAGTGGTATACAGCAAAGTCCAGGCCTTCACATCCACCCCCTACTCACTGACTCACCAGAGCAACTTCCGGTCCTGTGAGCTCCATTCATGAGGAGTGCCCAATATGGGTGTAGCATTTAAAAAATCTTTTATACCATATTTTGCTGTACTTTTTCTATGTGTAGATACACAAATACTTACCGCAGTTGCTTATAGGATTCAGGACAGTCACTACACACTGTTCAGGTGTGTAGCCTGGAAGTCACAGGCTAGAACACACAGCCTGAGTGTGTAGCAGGCTGGACCTTCTAGGTCGATCACCTCGGAATTCTCAGAATGCATCCCTGCCAACTAAGTGACGCATGACTACATACAATCCAGACAAAAAATGCCAGGTCTAGTCTTGAAGAGCACGTGATTCCCACCTGAAACGGTATATGACTTCAGGTTTACTCAGAACTTGGCTTTTGTACAAACACCACAAGTTTCAGGCTCCAGGAAAGGCGAGCAAGCCTTGAGGAAGCTCTTGGCAGCTCAGGCGTGAGTTCACAGAAGGCACAGAACAGAGCCGTGGACAAGGTCTGTGAGCTGCCGAGGAAATCACAGTCTCCCTCCCTCCTTCAGCCCCTCCCTTCTTTCCTTTCTCATGAAGTCTATAAATATTAGTATAATCTATTGGAGTTTCTAGAAGATGCCCTCTCTCCATTCTTTATTTACCAATATGAAACTGTGAAGTGTAAAAAACATACTAGATATGGCCTAAGAAATCACCGGCATTTATCTACTCTGTGATTCACTTTTAGAAGTGACAGTTTGGCAACAGACAATTCTGAGTGACTCCCAGGTAAGGCACTGTCGCCAAGCCAGCAGTCAGTTCCAATGAGACCTCGATGCTCTCTTTATACCCATCAGGGGGACACTTGTATAAACTTAGCCTGCCATTGCCTTCCAAACTTTCCAGCCAAGTTCCTGCTCCCATGAGCAGAGTTTTTACTAAGACTTTCTCTAAGACATGATGTGTTTTTCCTCTAATGATAGATTTAATCTGATTTATTGGATTGGGGGGAATCAATCTTTGAGAATGATTTAGCATCTTAATAGTTATTTTATTTTATTTTATTTTTTGAGTTGGGGCCTCACTCTGTTGCCCAGGCTGAGTGAGTGTTTGTGTTTCATTGAACCTGTAGTTGTAGCTGAGTGCGGTGGCACATGCCTGTCATCCCAACACTTTGGGAGGCAGAGGTGAGAGGATTATCTGAGCCCAGGGATTTGAGAGCAGCCTGGGCAACTTGAGACCTATTGTGAGACCTCTTTATATCAAAAAAATTAGCTAGGCGTGGTTCCAACTACTTGGAAGGCTGAGGCGGAAGGATCCCCTGAGCCCAGCAGGTCGAGGCTGTGGTGGCCATGAGCATACTACTACACTCCAGCCTGGGCGACAGAGGGAGACTCTGACTCAAAAAAAAAAAAAAAAAGACAAATAAAAATAACTATTGACCAGGGTTGGTGGTTCATGCCTGAAGTCCTGGCATTTTGGGAGGCCAAGGCCTCCCAAAGGCAGAAGGATCATTTGAGCCTAGGAGGTTGAGACCAGTCTGGGCAACATAGTAAGAACTCGTCTCTACAAAACATAAAAAAATTAGCCGAGTATGGTGGAGCCTGTAGTCCCAGCTACTCAGGAGGCTGGGGCAGGAGGAGAGCTGGAGGTCAGAAATTTGTGACCTTGGTGAGCCATGATCATACCCCTGCAAGTTTACCTGTGGTCTCCAGCTGTTTACTTGTTTACCTATGGTCTCCAACTGCTTTCATGCTGCAGAACCAGAGGTGAGCCGTGAACAAAGCCAGAAAGACCTGTAGAGACCAACGGTGACTCCTTGGTCCTTTACAGAAAACGCCTGCAGGTTCCTGTTACAGACGCTGGGATTCAGCAGCGAACACATTAGAAAAAGTTGTATCGTACTAACAAATGAACAGAGCTTTCCAGGGAAGGGCCACGTGTTGACCCCCTTCCATGGAGACTGAGGAGGAGCGAAAGCTGGGGGCACATCACCACCTCTGGCTCACACAGGAGACTGTTGTGATATCTAGACAACAGGGGAGTGACATTTTGATGGGGAAGCAATTGAACAAATGAGCAAGAGAATTTCAGACCTTTGAGAATGTTGTGAGTACAATGAAACAAGAGTACGTGAGAGAGGGTAGAGGTGCCGACTTAGGCTGGCAGTCAACGGAGGCCTCCATGGGAGCCAAGCTGAGGCCAAGCAGCAAGCAGTCTGCCCCCCAGAATCTGAAAACAGAACCTCCTAATGAGAGACGCTATGTGCACAGGAACAGGAAGAACAGGAAGCATGGCAGCTCTCAGAGGGGCGGGGGAGCCACAGGGGATGAGGTTGGGGGGATAGGGCATGAGGCAGAGGCCAGACCTCAGAAGTCCTCCCAAGAGGAGGCGAGTCTGCATGTCTCTCTCCAGGCAAAGAGAATGCTCTGATTTTCTGCACAGGCATGACAGGCTCCAACTTATATTTTAGAAAGACTGATTTGCTTATTGTGCGAAAGAGAGATGCTCGTGGCAGTCAAGGTGGAAACATGCAGCCGGAAGGAGCTGCGGTTGACCACGTGACAGCTGATTGTGGTTCAGATTAGGGGTGCAGCTGGGAGCTGGGAGGAATTGTGGAGATGAGCTCAGAGGTGAGTTACTGAGGCTCCTGTGAGAATGGTGAAGGAAGGAGAAGACACTTGGCTGATCCCTGGCCGATCATTAAAGTCAGATCCCAAGGGTCCCCTTCCTCTCATTCACGTTCCCTTTCTCCTACACACACACACACACTCACAATCCTGTTGAGTCTGATGCCACTTCCTGCACCTTACTATCACCCAGTTCATTTTAATTTTTCAACTCTCTCAGTGACTGAAGCAGTTCAAAGTTGTGTGATCATCCTAAATTGGGCTTTTGGCTAAACTAGCGCCATATCCTCATGTAAATGGAACTCAACGTTCACCTCTATTGACTACATATGAGCGTCACTAGGCCATGTCTAAACATGGCATTTCCATCTAGCCAGTGGGGGATTCTCCTTTGCATTCTGCTGGAGTGTAGTCACGTGTCTACATCTTGGTGTTTGGCTATTTTTTTCTTTATCGGTTCTCCTGAATTTAGAAAATAATTGACCACACCCTTGACACCTCATTAACAAATAAGGCAGAGCTTTCCATGGAAGGTTCATGAGTTGACTCCCTTCCTTGGAGACTGAGGGGGAGTGAGAGCTGGGGACACAATACCACCTCTGGTTCACACAGGAGACTGTTGTGATTTCTAGACAACAGGGGAATAAGAATCAGATTTCTTTGTGACATTCGCATTATTAGTCTTAATTCCAATGGATATTTGTAGCACTGATTCAGTTGTTTCAACTCAGCCTGTTATAAGTACTCATATATAGTTGATGTGTCCAGCCAAACAACAATACCTTGGATTTTCTGAGGCTGTTGGAATGTTATGTTTACAGAAAGAAGACATATTCCTCCTAGTTTTGTCAGCATGATCAAACACTGACAATGTGTATCTCCAGAAAATTGTTCTGAGAAAATTGGGAATAACATCTGGTCAACAAGACCATTAAAAAATGGGAGGAAGAAACTCGATTGCTTATTTATTTATTTAGAGTCAGAATCTCACTCTCTCACCCAAGCTGACTCACCATAACCTCAACCTTCTGTGCTCAGACGATCCTCCTACATCAGCCCCCCTAGTAGCTGGGACTATTGGTGCACACCACCATGCCCTACTAATTTTTTTTATTTTTATTTTTGTAGAGACAAGGTCTTGCTATGCTGCCCAAGCTGGTCTTGAACTCCTGTACTCAAGCAATCCACCAGCCTCAGCCTCCCAAAGTGCTGGGATTACGTGTGTGAGCCACCACACCCAGCCTTTTAAAAAAAATCTTCTTTAAAAAAAAAGAAAAACAGATCTTTCAGCCCCCTATAGATGATCAGATCATTTTAGCTACACTGATGACTTAGGATGATCACACAACTTTGAGCTGCTTCAGTTACTGAGAAGGTTGAAAAATTAAAATGAACTGGGTGATAGTAAACATCAGTAATCAGCATCAGATTCAACAGCACTTTTGTGGTGGATGAGTGTGTGTGTGTGTGTGTGTGTGTGTGTGTGTGTGTGTGTGTGTAAGGGAAAGAGAATGCGAGCTAGAAGAAGAGGAGACTTTGGGTTTGTTCTTGAGCGAACAGCTGAGTGACGATGGCCATCACTGAGATGGGGAACTCCCTGGAAGCCGTGTGGAGGAGAGAGTGGATGCTTCTCGATGGGTCTGTGCTGAGTCTGAAGTGCTTGTGTGTGTTCACCTGGAGACATCCAGTCAAGAGAGTGATGGGTCTAGAGTTCTTAGAAGAGACAGAGGTGAAAGATTTGGGGAATTTTTGAATCCTAGGAATAAATAAAGTATCCAGAGAAAGTGTGCAAAATAATACATGCTAAGATTTACTCTCTAAGGGGTGAGGAAAGGGAGAGGAACTTGCAGAGAAGATTCCCAGGAGGGATTAGAAAGGTGAGGAGTAAAACAGCAGAGAGGGAGTTGGAGAAAGCACAGCAAGGGTGTTTCAAAAAGTGACCCGCAGCATCAAATGCTGAAGAAAAGGCCACTAAGCAAATGATTGCAATGGCCCATGCATTTAGTCTTACATAGAGTTTGGTCACTTTGATGCAAGCAGTTGTGGTAGAATCATGGCAGAGAACACTGGATTATGTGGGATCGAGGGGTAAGAATGAGAAGACAGGAACAAATCGAATGCAGTCATGTCTCTCTCTCTCTCTCTCTCTCTCTCTCTCTCTCTCTCTCTCTCTCTCTCTCTTTAATTTAGAGACAGGGTCTGGCTATGTTGCCCAGGCTGTTCTTGAACTCCTAGGCTCAAGCAATCCTCCTGCTTCAACCTCCCAAAGTGCTGGGATTACAGATGGGATGAGCCATCACACCTGGCTGAGTACAGGGGAATCTTTCAAAGAAATTTGACTATGAAGTATAGAAGAACTATAGGGTACTAGACAAGAAGAATTTGGATAAAAGGCCTGCTTCCTCAGCATGAGATTTGAGCAGGTTTAGAAAGGAAGATGAATCCATGAGAGAGTGATTAATTAAGGATCTGTGCCCCTGAGAACTTTGGGATGGAATTTATAGTACATGTTGAGGGATCAGCTTTGGAGAAAATGATGGATATTGTTATTTTTTCATTATGAGAAAAGGGAGGGCTGTAAACAAAAGTAGATTTGGTCGTCGAAGTTGAGAAATTCCCTAATGATGACCTCTACTTTTCAGCTGAATGGGAGGAATGGTTACCCTAAGTGCAAGGTAAAATGTGTCAGATTAGCCAGGTGTGGTGGTGCACGCCTGTTGTCCCAGCTACTCGGGAGGCTGGGGCCGGAGGATCACATGGGCTCAGAATGTCAAGGTTGTTGTGAGCTGTGATGGTGCTACTGCTCTCCAGCCTGGACAACAGAGTGAGAGCTTGACTCAAAAAAAAAAAAAAAGTCTCAGAGACCTGAGGGCAGGGGAGAGGGTTTTAAGCAGTTGTAGACCACAGGGGCATGCTAAGAAACCAGGGTGGGGCTACAACCAGGTGAGAAAGCCTGGCAGAGATGGGTGATTGCAGGTGTATAATACCAAGTGGCACAATTACTACTTCTCTCCTGAATCATGCAGCACTGGCCTAAGTGTGATAAGTCACGTGGAAAAACCAAGAATCTAGGACTGGGGTTTTGCCAGGTGGACGTTATGGAAAGACAATAGGAAAGAGGGGTTTAGAGTATCAGGGAGGGAGTAGTCAGAATGTCTAACTGCAGGACAAGAGCATATTTAGGGCAGGGAGACAGGAGGGGGCCAGTGCACAGGGAACCAGGAAGAAGGACCTGAGGGCTCAGGTCTGGTCCAAGTATTCATCCCAGGTAGAACACGCACTGGGAGACGGCCAGGGGGAGTGTGGGTGTATTGAGGACCAGCTTCAGGCTCAGACCCCAGACCTCTCCTGACCCTGCCATTCCTCCATTACCAGCACCTGCATTCCAACCGAAGGGGTCAGTTTATTAAACTGGAGCATGTCACCTCCCCTTGGTGCCTGTGTCCCGGCAACATCCAATCTTAATGCCTCTTCCGTTCCTTTTGGCCTATTCTAATGTTGCCCATCTTTTAAATCTTAATTCTCCTCTTATTCATGAAACTTCCAGCTGAAGAAAAGCAAAGGGGGAATAAAAAGATCCACTGACATTTATTGAGCACCTATTTAATGTGCCAGGAGACATACTTTTCACATGCAGTTCTAATTCAGTTTGAGCACTAAAGCTCTTCCTTGTTTTTTTGGAATCAGGGTCTCACTCTGTTGCCCAGGCTGGAGTGCAGTGCAGTGGCGCGATCATGGTTCACCACGGCCTTGATCTCTTGGGCTCAGGTGATCCTCCTGCATTAGCCTCCCAAGTAGCTAGGAATACAGACACATACCACCATGCCCGGCTAATTTTTTTGATTTTTTTTTTGTGTGTGTGTGTGTGTGTGGAGACAAGGTCTCATTATGTTGTCTAGGTTGGTCTCATACTCCTGGGTTCAAGCAATCCTCCTGCCTTGGCCTTCCAAAGTGCTGGGATTACAGGTATGAACCACTGTTCCTGGTCTCAACCATTTCTTATAACATATGTATAAGGATCATAATATGTACTAAGGATTGGGAGAAATTGAGAAATATTGCTCCAGTGTTTCAAAATAATTGATACACCTTTGAAAAGTAAATAGTCGCCGGGTTCGGTGGCTCAGCCTGTAATCCCGCGCTTTGGGAGGCCGAGGTGAGTGGATTGCCTGAGCCCGCGGGTTCGAGACCTGCCTGTGCAACTTGGCGAGACCTCATCTCTACAATAAATCAAAAAAATCAGCCGGGCGTGGTAGCGCGCACCTGTAATTCCGGCTACTTGAAAGGCTGAGGCGGAAGGATCGCCGGAGCCCAGCAGGTAGAGGCTGCGGTGACTGGGAGCGGCCACTGCACTCCAGTCTGGGCGACAGAGTGAGACTCCAACTCAAAAAAAAAAATAAAAAGAAAAGTAAATAGTCTACTTTCTTGGTAGACTCAGATCTGAGATATTTATTTTAAATTGTTTTCTTTCCTTTTTTAAAAATTTTATTTTATTTAATATAAAATGTGACAGAGTCTTACTATCTTTTCCAGGCTGGTCTTGAACTTCTGGGATCAAGTAATCCCCCCATCCCAGTCTCCCAAGTAGTTGGGATTACAGGCAAGAGCCACTGTGCCTGGCATGGTATATTTAGTATAGAATGTCTTATAGCCAATTACACATGACTATTTCATTTGAAAAGCAGATAAATGTGATAATTGTAATGAATAGAGACATGGCTTCTTTTTATTAGTTGTGTTTCTATATATTTATATGTGTTGAAAATTCAATAAAATGTAATACAGTATTTTATTAAGTGAACTTAAAGATATGTGATGTATAAAATCAGTCAATTATGTTAAACTAATATATCTCCATTTATTGTATTAGTCATTAGACTGTATAGAACAAACTTTTCCATGACTTTTTAAAATTTGAATTTGCTTTGTTTGCTATCATATTTTTATTCAGAAAAGCATTTTATTAGCACTAGGTGTGACCTAGAGCCTTCTGGTAAACACTAGCACAATCACGTCTGAGGGTTAAATCCCAGAAAAATGGCTATATGGTATATTAAATATTCAATAAATTGAAATAAAGTATATTTTTCTTTAAAAAAATAAAATAATGCTATGTATTTTGGTAGTTTTATGTTAAAATTTATGTATTGTGTATAAAAATGATATTTAAAATTAAGTTAGTTAAAAATTTCTGCCGGGTGCAGTGGCTCACACCTGTAACTCCAGCACTTTGGGAGGCAGAGGCGAGAGGATTGCCTGAGTCCAGGAGTTCGAGACCAGCCCGGGCAACTTGGCAAGACTTCTTCTCTACAATAAATCAAAAAATTAGCCAGGCATCGTGGCTCATGCCTATGGTTCCAGCTACTTGGAAGGCTGAGGTGGAAGGATCACCTGAGCCCAGCAGGTCAAGGCTGTAGTGGCCGTGAGTTTGCCACTGCACTCCAACCTGGGTGACAGAGTGAGACTCCTACTCAAAAACAAAAATTCTTTTTAAGACTTAACTCAAATAAAAGGCAGTAGTGTTTACAAGATGACTACGCATGCCAATAGTTCAAATTCAGCAGCGGCAGAGTGAGAAGTTGGGGATAAAGCACTAGAATTGGCTCATTCAGGAAATTTTGTAGCATCTCATTGAGAAATAGCTATGAAATTGTCTTCAATAAACCATCAAAGCTTTTCCCTTTTCCTCTTCCAAATGCTGCTCTTTCTCCATTTAGGCGGTGTGTAAGAGTTTCATATACATAAGCTGCACTTCATTTACAGGCTCTGCCAACGTGATGTTCATTTCACAGATAAATTAAGTCAAGCACAGACAAGCTATACATGTCTGAGGTTATGCAGAGGGTTTTTGCCAGAACCAGCAATAAAAACTGGTGTTTCCTATTTGCAAGTGAGGCAACTATTTCGAAACACTGTATGTCATGTATTTTGTAGGTAAAAACTGTCAAACTTGTTTTACAAAGATGAATGGATCAGATTTTCTTCCTCCTCTCTTTTTCTTTTTCTTTTTTTTGGGGGGGGGGTCAAAGTTTCACTCGTCGCGCAGGCTGGAGTGCAGAGGCGCTATCACACAGCTACCACAGCCACAACATGCTAGGCTCAGGCGATCCTTCCGCTTCAGCCTCACAAGTAGCTGGGACTACAGGCATGTACCACCATGCCTGGCAAATTGTTTTATTTATTGTAGAGATGAGGTCTTGCCAAGTTGCCCAGGCTGGTCTTGAACCCTTGGGCTCAGGCAATCTTCTCTCCTCGGCCTCCTAAATGGTTGGAATTCTAGGCATGAGCCACTGCGCCCAGCAGATTTTCTTTCCTTTTATGATATTAACATCACCAGCCGCTCAGGTATCATTATTTTCACCAAGCTTAATTAAGTTTACTTTAAAAATGTTCATTTTAATAAGGTTTTACAAAATATTTCATTATTTAAATGTTTATCAGTTTCTTTCCATGAGGGGCAAGAGTCTCCAGTTTTTCAATAACTAATATATAGTAATGGATATACCATTTGATGACAAAGCTGGCCATTTTATAATTTACATGTATATGTGGTATTTTGATCCATATATGTGCCATAAGTTTGTGTCTATAGAAGCTACCAGAACATAATACCTTATATTTGTAAGATAATTGCTACAACATGTTTTCATATACTTTACCTTTCTTTTTAAATGTACAATTATTATTATTATTTATTTATTTATTTTTTTGAGTTGGAGTCTCACTCTGTCGCCGAGGCTGGAGTGCAGTGGCTGCTCCAGGCCACGGCAGCCTCAACCTGCTGGGCTCCGGCGATCCTTCTGCCTCAGCCTTCCAAGTAGCTGGAACTACAGGCGCGCGCTAC
>CAUYQG010030140.1:0-32693 GCA_963574415.1 Tarsius wallacei | reverse complement strand
GTCGCCCAGACTGGAGTGCAGTGGCTGCTTCCGGCCACCGCAGCCTCGACCTGCTGGGCTCCGGCGATCCTTCCGCCTCAGCCTTCCAAGTAGCTGGAACTACAGGCACGCGCTACCACGCCCAGCTAATTTTTTGATTTTATTGTAGAGATGAGGTCTCGTTTGCCCAGGCGGGTCTCGAACCCACGGGCTCAGGCAATCCACTCACCTCAGCCTCCCAAAGGCACGGGATTACAGGCTGAGCCACCGAGCCCAGCTGCATTATTTCAACCTTGTGAAATTTGTTCACATTTGGTTTATGTCCAAGAATGTGGCCAATATTGAGGTATGTTCCATGTGCTGATGAGAAGAATGCACACTCTTTAGTTGTTGAGTGAAGCGTTCTATAGTTGTCTATTAGGTCCAGTTGGTCAAGTGTTGAGTTAAGGTTCCAGATTTCCTTGTTAGTTGGTTTTTGTTTCCAGATTTCCTTGTTAGTTGGTCTAGGCCTATTAGTGGGGTATTAAATTCTCCATTTATACTTGTATGGGTGTCTATATTCTCCCTTAGTTCAAGTAGTAATTATTTTATAAATCTGAGTGCTCCTATGTTGGGTGCATATATATTCAAGATGGATATTTTTTGCTGGTGGATTGAGCCTTTTATCATCATGTTGTATTCTTCAGTGTCTTTCTTAACTTTTATTGGTTTGAAGTCTGTTTTGTCTGATATAAGAATAGCTACTTCTGCTCTTTTGTGTTTTCCATTTGCCTGGAAAATTGTTTTCTAGCCCCTTACTTTGAACCTGTGGGTATCCTTTCCAGTGAGATGGCTTTCCTGGAGGCAGTAGAAGGTTGGATTATATTTCTTTATCCAACTTGCTACCCTATGCCTTTGGGGGCTTTTGTTGTTGTTGTTTTTAAGTTGAAGTCTCACTCTGTGGCCCAGGCTGGAGTGCAGTGGCACACTCATGACCCCCCAGCATTGACCTGCTGGACTCTGGCAATCCTTCCACCTCAGCTTCCAAGTAGCCAGAACTACAGGTGCATGCTACTATGCCCAGCTAATTTTTTTATTATTATTTATTGTAGAGATGAAGTTTTGTCAAGCTTCCTAGGCTGGTCCTGAACCTGCAGGCTCAAGCAATCCACTCACCTTGGCCTCCCAAAGTGCTGGGATTACAGGCTGAGCCACTGAACCCAGCCACTCTGTGCCTTTTGAATGGTGTGTTCAGTCCATTCACATTTAAGCTAATTATTGATATGTGGGTTTTTAGTCCTGCCATATTGCTATTAAGAAGCTGTTTTGATATAAAAATCAACCTTCCATATGACCCTGCAATCACCCTACTGTGAATATACCCAGAGGAACTCAAGTCACTCTATGAAAAAGATACCTGCACACATGTGTTTAATGCAGCATGATTTACAATAGCAAAAACATGGAACCAACCATGCTGCTCATCGAAAGAGGATTGGATTTTTTAAAAAGTGGTACATATACATGATAGAATATTACACAGCCATAAAGAAGGACAAAATTATGAACTTTGCAGCAACTTGGATGGACTTAGAGGCTATAATACTGAGTGATCTATCATAGAAACAAAGAACCGAGTATCATATGTTCTCACTCATAAGCGGACCTTGAACAACTATCACAATACTATAAGAAAGGGATTGGCAGTAGTGGGAAACTGCCAGGGGAGGGGGGGCACACCTCATCAACAAGGGTATCTGCTTAATGGACATTTGTATACCTAACCCTGAATTGTACCCCACATATCTAAAATAAAATTTTTTTTAATTTAAAATAAAAAAAGAAGACGCTGCTTTGCTTTTTAGGTTTTGTGGTTAATCTGTATGGTCTGTTAACTCTGTGCTTCTCTGCACTTTTGTGATGGGTGGAATCATTCTCTTGTTTCTGTGCTTCAAACTTTCTTAATCATCTCCTGAAGGGCTGGTCTGGAAATGGCATTTTCTCTTAGAGATGAGATGTCTGGGAAGGATTTTAATTGTCCTTCATTAATGAAGCTTAGCTTAGTGAGGTAGGAAATACTTGACTGGAATTGCTTTTTTTAAGGAATGTTAAAGATGGGACCCCAGTCCTTTCTGGCTTGTCAGGTTTCTTCTGAGAGAGAGGTCTGCTACAATTCTGATGGGTCTTTCCCAGTAGGTAGTCTGACCCTTCTCTCTAGCTGCCTTTAAGATTTTTTTTCTTTCATGCTTACCTTGTGGAGACAGATCAGTATGTGTTTTGGGGCTGGTCTTGTCATGTAATATCTCACAGGGGTTCTCTGGATCTCCTGTGTTTTTATGGTCACCTCTCTAGCAAGATAGGGGAAATTTTTTTGGATGACCTATTGGAAGGCTTGTTCAAGAGTGCTCTCAATTTTCCCAGGGATGCCAATCAGCCTTATAGTTGGTCTCTTTACATAATCCCCAATCTCTCATATGCTTTACTCATTCTTCTTGAGCCTTTTCTCCTTATTTTTATTGGACTGGGTTAGTTCAATAGTTCAGTACCCAAGCTCTGAGATTCCTTTGCCTGGTCAATTCTACTGCCCAGGCTTGTCATAGTGCTCTGAAATTCCAGGAGAGAAGTCTTCATTTCCTGGAGTTCAGATTGGCCCTTTCTTATATGGATCAGCTCAACACTTATTTCCTGCACTGTTTTAGTTGCCTGAGTGATCTGTGCATCTATCTTCTCATGGTTTTCCTTCACTATTTTTGCCACCCATAGTCTGAATCCAGGTCTGTCATCAGGGACAGGTAGTTCTGGATGGGTTCCCTTGCTTGGGGTCTGGGAGGACCTTTTGTGGGTGATGCCTCATTAAGTCTTTGGAGATTTCCAGTGTTTTTAACTTGTTCTTCCTCACCTGTGAAAATAGACTCTTCTCTTTTGATTTTTTAAAGTTAGATAAGGTTACTACTGTTGCAGTGGCCCTTTTTGGAAGTTATTTATTTATTTGTTTATTTATCTATTTATTTTTGAGTTGGAGTCTCATTCTGTCACCCAGGCTGAAGTGCAGTGGCACATTGCTCATGGCCACTGCTGCCTTGACCTGCTGGGCTCAGGCAATCCATCCACCTCAGCCTTCCAATATTTGGAACTACAGGCATGCACCACCATGCCTGGCTAATTTTTGATTTATTGTAGAGATGAGGTCTCACCAAGTTGCCCAGGCTGGTCTCGAGCCCGTGGGCTCAAGCAATCCCCTCACAGCCTCCCAGAGTACTGGGATTATAGGTGTGAGCCACCACACCCAGCCAGATTGATTTTTTATTTTTATCCCACAAGGTGCTTCTCTATTGTGTTGCACTTCCCATTCCCCTGGGGGTGGTAGTCGATGAAGACCCAACAACTGTGGGTCTTGCTTTTTTCTGGATCTAGCTGCCTTAGAAGGCTGCCAACATTTGTCTGGTGCTGGAGGGGACCTGCAAGGTATCCCATGATGTGAAGGAACAGGGGTTGAATTCTAAGAGGAATTGGTCACCATCTCCGTAAAATCCTCTTGAAAAGCTCTCTGAAAGCCTTTGTCTATGGACTAGTCTATGAGATGTACCATGGTATGAACTCTGTTCTCATCTCCTTCCCAAGGGCTGTTATTCTCAGATGTTTTGACGGGCTGTGCACTTACAGAAGACAGCCAGCTATGATGGTGGCTGTGGAATTTTTTGCTTGGCCTTTGTTTCCCCAGGAAAGTGTACAGATGATCTAGGCAATGGGTGGGGCTGTGGGAACTCCCAAACTTCCTCAGTCCCTGGTCTTTTGAGGGGAGCTGGGGGGCCGACCTGCAGGCACAATTGGCTACCCCCGTGGGAAATGGGTCCCCTGGCCACTATGGCCATGCTACAGGGATGGCCAGGCCTTCTCTGTTGTACAAAATAGTTCACTCAGGCAGCAGGGGCTGCCAGGATGACATTCCCCACCATCACCACCCCTGGCTTCCCTTCCCTTGTCTGAGGCTGTCTGTGCCCAGGACTCAGAATTTCTTTCTGCAGCAACATTTTTCCCTCAGGCTGGAACCAGCTGGCCTGCGTTCCCGATCCCCAGCTGTGCACACTCAGTGGGAATTGAGTGCGGTGATCAGCCCCTGGCCACTGTGGCAGTGCTGCAGGTATAGCAGAGTCATCTGTTGCACAGAAGCATTCATGTGGGGGAGAAAGGGATTACCTGAACTATAGGGCTCCTCTTGGCTTCCCTTTCCTTGCTAGAAGCTGACGGCATTCAGAATTCAAAAGTTCTTTCAGCAACAGGGTCTCTCACTGCAACTGCAGTGGCATAACCTGCCCTTGGAGCAGGAGAAGGCTGCTGGACCAAGGGTTCTTTCTACACCTGGGAGCTGTCTCCGAACGCTGCATGCAGGGAATGAGTTCTTGGGGATGGTTTGGCCGTAGGTGTTCAGAGTTCAAATGGGTTCCCAGCTCCACATGGGCGCTGGCAGCACACAGCTGTGCCATATCCAGGCCATTCCCCGTGTGGAACTGGAGTCCCATGAGGCTTGAGGGGCTCTCAGTCCCTGGCAGGAGTGAGCATTGGGTACCTAATTTCCCACACTCACCATTTCCCATATCCACAAACTGCCCTCTGTTTCCTACACAAGCTGGGTGGGAGTGCTAACATTTTATTCCAACATGAAATATGAATTTAAGATGTAGGAGGTGTTTTTTAGCTTGATAACTTCAGATCATTTTAATAGTTTTTCACTGTTATTTCTAGTAATTAAATTGCCTAGATCCATCTGGATTGCTATATAAGTAATCCCTTATTCTAAAAACAAAATAAGAATAGAGACATGTGATGATCATGACTTTCAGGTTTCTGGTTTTGACTGATTTTATTGGTTATTATGATTTCTTTATAGTGTATTAATTATGCAGGTATCACTATATCTTTATGGTACTAAATCATTATTCCAGCAGGAAATAAGAACTTAGATTTTATCAGAATTTTTTTTTAGCTTCCTGACTTCAACCAGTATTTCCAATTATCTCTAAGTATCACCTGTAAATTAATTACCTAGGTACCACTAGGTACCACTCAGACTTAGGAGCTATGTCCACAAGAAATAAGTTAGACTGAGAAGGATCTGTTTTCCAAATTAATAGCTTCAACTAGTTATCCTGATATTCTTTAGTTGATTACCTAAATACCATTATTCATTTATAGCACTAACTCATTGATGCAGCTGAATGAATGTAGAGTCCAGGATAGCCTGAAGTACATCTCCTGAGTTCAATTGTTTATTCTAGTTATTTCCTTATCTCTAAGTAACTAGATGTCTAGGTCCCACTATCTATCTATAATAACACTTTAATATTCCAACAGGAATTAAGACTAACATTTGAGAAGAATGATTTTTTAGCCCCTGCTTCAAATCTTGTGCTAAGTAAATCTAGTTATCTATATTACTAACTTCATATTTTTAAAAAATGATAAGTGAGAAGAGTGTGTTTTCTAGCTTCCTATAATCAACCCATTGTCCTAAATATCTAGTAAACTAGCTGTCTTGTTACCACTAATTATACTACCGATATATTACTTCAATATTAGATAAGAATTTGGGGGCTGGGTGTGGTGGCTCACACCTGTAATCCCAGAATTTGGGAGGCCAAGACAGGAGAATCACTTGAGAACAGAAGTTCGAAACCAGTCTGGGCAACATAGTGAGACCAAGTCTTTACAAAATGTTTAAAAAATTAGCCCAGTGTGGTGGTGTGTGCCTGTAGTCCCTGCTACTTGGGAGGCTGAGGCAGGAGGATCACTTGAGCCCAGGAGTTCAAGGCTGCAGTGAGCCATGATCACGCCGCTGCACTCCAGTTTGGGCTACAGAACAAGACTTTGTCTCAGAAGAAGAAGAAGAGAAGGAGGAGGAGGAGAGGGAGGAGAAGAAGAAGAATCATTTTGGGTTGGGTATATTGTGGTTTCCATGTCCTGGTTTCAACTATTTAGCTGTAGTTATCCATTGTTAACTAGTTACCCAGTTATAAGTAGTTACCCATAATACCAAATATTTATGATTACCTAGGTACCACTAGATACCATACTACTCCCTCATTATTCTGACAGTAATAGGAATTTAGATTTGAAGAAAATGTTTTCTGGGTGATGGGCTTCTATGAGTTTTTCTACTTATACCTCTACTTATTTCTAGTTAATTAGTACCCTAGACGGGAGCCGATCATAATCCCAAAAAACACAATCCTGAACTCTACAACCTTCAGTGTTGAAATACCAAAGGATCAAAACTTGAAAACTATAGTTCCGGAAAAAAATAATTTAAATTTTTTTAAAAAGATATTTATTTACATTTTTTAAAGGGGGCTTATTTGAGAAACATGTAGGAACACGACAGAACATTTTATAGGCCACTGTACACAATAAAATAGACCGTAATAATGTCCATATTTTTTGCAAGCATAAACACTCAGGTATACTAACTACAGTTGCAAGGGGACAACAGTTATGAGCTGACAAACCATATCTATAAAGAAATAGGTTACCAGGCAAGATGACTCGTGCCTGTAATTTCAGCACTTTGGGAGGTCAAGGCAGGAGGATCACTTAAGACCAGGAGCTGGAGACTCAGCTACTCGGGAGGTTGAGGCAGGAGGATCACTTGAACCCAGGAGTACAAGGTTACAGTGAGCTATGATTGTACCACTGCACTCCAGCATTGGTGACAGAATGAGACCCTGTCTAAAAGAAAAGAAAATAAGTAAGCGTTTATCTTTCACCATTAAGTAGCCTCATACACTTAACTTACCACAGCCTTTTTGTGAGGGAATAATTTCACAGATCAATTTCAGTGTGTTCTAAGAAACACAATAAGAAGAAAAGATATTTGATTTCCCAGATACTAAATCTATATTAGTCAGAATTCTCCAGAAAGACAGAACTATAACCAATAGGATATGTATAGATATATGAGAAGGGATTTATTAGGAGAATTGGCTCACATGATTATGATGACTGAGAAGTCTCATGTCAGGCTATTTGCAAGCTGGAGACTCTAGGATGCCATTAGCACCGTTCAGGCCAAAGGCCTTAGGACATGGTGTGGGGGTTTGGGGGCACTGATGTAAGTCTTGGAGTCCAGAGGCTGGTGAACCTAGAGTTTTGATGTCTAAGGTAGCAGAAGAAAAGTGTCTCTTACTTTCTGCTGTGATTAAGGCAAAAAAAGGAGGAGGAGGAGGAGAGGAAGAGTGAGAAGAAGAGGGAGAAGAGGAAGAGGAAGGGGAGGAGGAGGAAGAGGAAGAGGAAGAAGGAGGAGGAGGAGAAGGAAAAAGAAGTCTATCCCAGCTCTCAAAGAAAAAAACTGTGTTTGTTCTCTTCAGACTCCCAGCCAATTGGATGGAGCCCCCTAACATTAAGGGCAGATCTTCCCCACTCAGACACACACACTAATCTCCTCTGGAAACACCCTCACAGATGCACCCCAAATAATGCTTTACCAGATTTCTAGGTATCCCTTAATCCAGTCAAGTTGACACCCAAAATTAAATCCAGAAGTCCACGTCTCATCAACTTTGCACTCATGTACATCTCCTTAAACCATACTTAATTTTCAAATAAGACAATAACAATGGCAGATGCGGTGGTTCATGCCTATAAACCCTGCATGTTGGAAGGCTGAGACGAGAGGATTGCTTGAGCCCAGGAATTCAAAGCCAGCCTAAGCAACATAATGAGACTTCATCGCTACAACAGAATCAAAAAATTAGCCAGGAATGGTGACCCACGCCTGTAGTCCCAGCTAATCAGGTGACTGAAGTGGAAGTATCACCTGAGCCTAGGAGGCTGAGTTTGTGGGGAATAATGATTGTGCCACTGCACTCCAGCCTGGGCAGCAGAGTGAGATCCTGACTCAAAAAAAAAAAAAAAAAGATAATAGCAAGATGATAATTCTGCCTAACATGATGCAGCGATCCTGTAATTGTGATCTGGGAGATTTTAGACGTTAGTTAACTGTATTAACTCACTATACCAACTAAAATAAGAAGGTAGAAATGAGAAAAATGTGTTTTTCAACTTCTTGGATTAAATTAATTATTATTGTTAAAACAAGTTATCAGTAGTTTACTCATTCCTTAAGTACTACTAATCATCTATAGTGTTAACACATCATGGCAACAAGAAATCAAATTTCAGAGTTGAGAAGAATTTTTTGGCTTTCTTCTTTTGTTAATGATTCTACTTACCTCATTATATCTAGGTATCTAATTTTCAAAGCAGCACCACTATCTGTAGTGTTAAGGTAAATGCCCCAACAAGGAACAAGAAGATTGTATTATGAGAAACTTGCTGGGTATGGTGATTCATGCTTGTAATCCCAGCATTCTGGTAGGCTGAAGCAGGAGGATTGCTTGAGCCCAGGAGTTTGAGACCAGCCTGGACAACATACCAAGGTTTCATCTCTACCAAACAATTCAAAAATTAGCCAGGCGAGGTGTTGCGCACCTGTAGTCCCAGCAGAAGTGTTGGCCGGGTGCGGTGGCTCACGCTTATAATCCTAGCACTTTGAGAGGCCGAGGTGAGAGGATTGCCTGAGCTCACGGGTTTGAGCCCAGCCTGGGCAACTTGGCGAGACCTCATCTCTACAATAAATAAATAAAAAAAGTAGCCGGGCATGGTGGCACGTGCCTGTAGTTCCAGCTACTTGGAAGGCTGAAGCAGAAGGATCCCCTGAGCCCAGTAGGTCAAGGCTGCGGTGGCCGTGAGCGTGCCACTGCACTCCCACCTGGGCTACAGAGTGAGACTCTGACTCAAAAAAAAGAAAAGCAGAATTGTCTGAGTCCAGAGGGTTGAGGCTGTGGAAATCCCTGATTGTGCCACTGCACTCCAACCTGGGTAACAGAGTGAAATGCTGTCTCAAAAGGAAGGAAGGGGGAAGGAAGGGAGGGGGGAGGGATGGTTTCAGGCCAAGTGCAATGGCTCACGCTTATAATCCCAGCACTTTGGGAGGCCAAGGTGGGAGGATCGCGTGAGCCCAGGAGTTCTAGACCAGCCTGGGCAACATAGCAAGACTCCCATCTTTACAAAAAGAAGAAGAAGAAGAAGGAGAAGGAGGAGAAGAAGAAGAAGGAAAGAAAGAAAGAAAATGTTTCACAGTACAGAGATTTCTCAGAGAACTAAAAACAGAACTACCCTTCAATCTGGCAATCCACTAGGTAGCTGCCCAAAGGAAAAGAAATCATCATATTAAAAAGACACCTGCATTCATATGTTGTCACAGCCCTATTCACAATAGCAAAGTCATGGAATCAACCTAAGTGCCCGTCAATAGGTAATTAGATTAAAATGTGGTACATACACACACACACACACACACACACACACACACACACACACAATGAAATACTACTCAGCCATAAATAAATACTGAAATAGTATCTTTTGCAGCAACATAAATGGAACTGGAGTCCATTATCCTTAGTGAAATGACTCAGAAACAGAAAATCAAAAACTGCATGTTCCCACTTATAAGTAGGAGGTAAACAGTGGGTACACGTGGACATACAGAGTGAAATAATAGACACTGGAGATTCTAAATGGTGGGAGGTTGGAAGGGGAGTTGAGGAATTAAATACCACCAATTGGGTACAATGTACACTATTCTTGTGATGGATGCACTAAAAGCCCAGATTTCAGTCTTACAAAATATATCTATGTAACACAACTGCACTTGTACCCCTAAATCCATAAAAATAAAAAAGTCACCCAACAAAAACCAAAAAAGAAAGTGTTTCCACTTCCATGTTTCGAATATTTGTTCTAAATATCCTCAGGTACCTCTAGCTAACTTATTTAAAAGGGATCACCGGCTGTCTATTGTACTAACTCATTATAATAGCAAGAAATTAAAAGAGTGGTGAATCATATTTCAACTTAATGCTTTCAACTATTTTTTTCTGATTATTTCTAATTGATACTATTTTTAGAGGTGAGAAGAATGGGTTTTCAACATCCTAAATTCAACTAGTGTATCTAGCTTTGTCTAGTTACCTCTGGTCAAATATTTACCAAGATATTACTAATGACCTATTAGACTTACAAATTAAATCAACAAGATATATGAATTTAAATGTGAGATAATTTGTTTTCATTTCTTGGACTCAAGCCATGATTGTTTTATACCTTTAGTTAATTAGTCTGCTGATTAATTAACTAGGGTGGGATTGGCAGACGCTAGACACTGCTAGAGAAGAGAGGGACAGAGGAGGGAGGGGGCACATGGCAACACACTGGGTACCAGGTCCACTATCAGGGGAGAGAAGGCCAGCCACAAGCCCAGACGTCACCTGCATGCAACTTACTTATGCAGTAAATCCTCAATTGTACCCCACAACTCTAAAATAAAATATTTTTAAAAGTTAGTGTTGAAAAAAAATAGTTTAAATAGTTTTACAACTGCCTGCATCCTCCAGTTTTCTTAGTTACATAATTATCTTTAATAGTTACCTAGGTACTTTATTCTGCCAAGAGAAAACATTTTAGAGGTGAGAAATATGTGTTTTGGGCTTGTGGGTGCCAATCGTTTTCAGTTATTTCTAGGTACCTCTAGTTAAATATTTACCAAGCTAGCACTAATTATCTAACTTTCTAATATCTTAATTAAAGAATAAATAAGTTGCACTTGAGAAGATTGTGTTTTTTAATATCTTGGTTTGAAATAGTTTTCAAGTTATCTCCAGTTGCCTCTAAATAAGTAGTTACCCACATACCACAAGTCATCTATATTACTAATATGATATTTCAACAAGAGATATGAAGCTGAATTTGGGAAAAATGTATTCCCTGCTTTAAACCTGCATCTACTCATTATAGTTATGCTTATATAAGTCTGATCTTGATAAATGTGGTTATTCTACACTACTTCCACATTTCAAAATAAATAGAAATTTAGATGGGAGAATTGGATTTTAACATTTAAAATTCAACCAGTATATCTAGTTAAATCTAATTACCTTTTATAAAGTAGTTACTAGGTAGGACTAGCTACCCTTTAGATTAATGCATTAATTCATCAAGTTATAAGAATTTAGGGCTGGACATGGTGGCTCATGCCTGTAATTCTAGCATTTTGGAAGTCTGAGGTGGGAGGATCTCTTGAGTCCAGGGGTTTGAGACAAGTCTGGACAGCATAGTGAGACCTCATCTCTACAAAACGCACATAAATTAGCCAGGCATGGTTATGCATGCCTGTAGTCCCAGCTACTCATGAGACTGAGGCAAAAGGATCACTTAAGTCTAGGAGGTCGAGGCTGAAGTGAGCTGGGATTGTGCCATTGTACTCCAGCCTGGGTGACTGAATGAGATCCCGACTCAAAAAAAAAAATAGAATGAGGAAAAATTAATTTTCCTGGATTCAAGTCAGGGTGAATCTATATTTCTAGCTAACTAGCAGCCTAGGTCCTAATAGTAATCTCTAATATTAATTCATTATTCCAGAAGAATACTGCTGAAAAGAATGGTTTTACAACTCCACAGATTCACCATTTTTCTTAGTCACCTCTAGTTATCTCTAATAAAGTAATGCCCAAGTAATACAAATGGTTATCTGCAGTACTAAAATTTTATTTCAACACAAAATAAGAATAGATTTTTTTTTAGTCAGAGTCTCACTCTGTCACCCAGGCTGGAGTGCAGTGGTACATCATGGCTACCACAGCCTTGACCTGCTGGGCTCAGGCGATCCTTATGCCTCAGCCTCCCGAGCAGCTGAGACTATGCCACACCTGGCTAATTTTTTTATTTATTGTAGAGACAAAGTCTTGTCAAGTTGCCCAGCTTGGTCTTGAACCCTTGGGCTCAAGCAATCCTCTCTCCCGCACCTTCCAAAGTGCTGGAATTACAGACATGAGCCACTGTGGCCAGCTGGAAATAAGAGTTTTGATTGAAGAAGAGGGTTTTTTCAGTTTGGTGATTTCTTTTTATTTTATTATTTTTAATTTTAATTTTACAGATATGGGGTACAATTCAGGGTTAGGTATACAAGTGGTTATTGCACAGGTGAAGTTTGGGCCTCCCTTTGATCCCCACTTCATCTGATTTGAGATAGGTACCCTTATTGATGTTATGTTGCAGGAGTCTTGCTCCAGCAGAGTCCAGAGATTCCCGAAGGTGGAGACGGCGTCGGCATTTGAGGGAATAAAGGGGGCTTTGGACACTGTTCTGAGAGAGCAGATGCCATTTATTGCGAGCTAGCAGCGAGCTTATATTCCTTTTTGCAAGGAAATAATTTCTGTGAGTCATCGCTACAGAGCAAGTTAAAATCATCATTACAAAACAAATCACTTACAACAAATTACATGAATTTTTTGTGACGGTAAAACGATGCTTAAGTTTAAGTATTCTTCTCCGTGCTTGGCTAATGTTCTCTCTAAGGGCGGAGACTATCTCCACCCCAAAACAACGCCATTCCAAACAACGATGTTACCTTGAAGTAAAAACAGTCCCCACAATCCATTAATGTAAGACCTTAAAATTATGCACTTAAAAACTCTTATATAAAATCATAAAACTTCTCATTGAACAACTTTAAAACAGAACTTATATCCCAAATTAACTAATACATATTATGATCTTTCTAACAATTCTAATCCTTTACAAACTTAACTTCCTTATTCAAATTATCCAGGGAAACAGGTTATTTCCATAATAAAGTCTCTGGGGGCCAGAACAACAGTTTCTGGCCCAAGACTTTGGAGTAGTCTTTGTGTGGAGTATTTCCATCTGTGCAGAAGGATGCACACCTGGGGACCCTCCTGAAGCACCTCATGCAGATGCACATTCTTAAATGGACGAGGAGTTTCCTTCTCAAGGCCCTCTGGTCTTTCAAGCCCCTTTGTAGTTTCCTCTAGTTCAAATTCCTTCATTGTCTTCCTATTTGGAACAGCTCAGAAGAAACTTTTAGTGATGTTTTTCAGGTCTCAAGGTAGTTTTGGTTGTTAGATAAAATCTGTTTTACTTACTTAAATTCTACATCTAAACCCTTCAACTTCTTATGTACTAAAACTTCAATATGTATCCCAAACAAACTTATAAATCACCTACATATACCTAATATAAACTTTTATTTACACTTAAGTCTTATGTGTATGATTATAAACTTATGCCTATAGAACCTTATATCCAAACACCAACTACAACTACAAATAATAAGTAAAAATATTCAAAGCAATTCTTTGCCTAAACAAGATCAGAAACCTCTTTTTACCAGGTATTAGTCACAAATTCTAACCCTAAAAACAACATCTGTAACCCACGACCAAGAGAAAGAAAGCCCTTAAAGCATGCCTCAGAGTCATCACATGGGCAAAAGGGACAGGTCAAACAAAGTAGTAGGAAGTGGAAAATGGACAATGAGTTTCCAGTAGCTGAAAATACTTCGCATAAACGTGCTGTTTTCTTCTTTCATGACTGCACAGAATTCTTTGGCCATAACAGCAGAGGCAAAAGACAGCAGGGCCTCAGCTTCCCGGACTCACCCTGTGGCCTGGGGTTACCAGGACCCTGTCAATCGGGTGGGCCTCCAAGGCTGGCTCCCAACACAGTGGCACGCACACTCACGGCCACTCCAGCATTGACCTGCTGGGCTCTGGCGATCCTTCCACTTCAGCTTTCTAAGTAGCCAGAACTACAGGCATGCGCTACCATGCCCAACTAATTTTTTGATTTATTGTAGAGGCGAGGTCTTGCCAAGTTGCCTGGGCTGGTCTCAAACCCGCTGGCTCAGGCAATCCACTTGCCTTGGCTCCCTAAGTGCTGGGATTATACACTGAGCCACTGAGCCTGGCCTAGTTATTTTCTTAGTAGGGATTATAAGTAATATAATGTATAACAGTCTATTTCAGAGTAATATGAATTTAATTTTATTAGTATAATGAAATTCTGTTCCCATATAGCTCTGTTCCCTTCCCTTTTTGCTGTCATTGTCATACAAATTACATCTTTATGCATTGTATGCTCATAAACACCGTTTTCTAATTATTGCCGTATATTTGTGTTTTAAATCAGATGGAGAAAAAGAGTTATAAACAGCAAATACGTTTATCCTGTCTTTTTATATTTAGCTATGTTGTTACTCTTACTGATGTTCTTTATTTCTTTCATTTGAGTTATTGTCTGGTACTCATTTATTTCAGCCTAAAAGACTTCTTTTAAGGCAGGTTTTAGTGTCAGATTCTCTCAGTTTTTTGTTTATGTAGGAATGACTTAATTTCTTCTTCATTTTAAAATAGTAGTACTTTGGGATACAAAATTTTTGATGGATGATCATTTTTCTTTCAGAACTCTGAATATGTCATTCAACTGCCTTCTGGTCTCCATGGTTTCTGATGGGAAATCAACTTTTAACCTTATTGAATCTCCATTGTACTTGATGAATTGCTTCTGTCTTGCTGCTTTTAAGATTCTCTCGTATTAGTCTTTTCTCAGATTGACTGTGATGTGTCTAAATGTGGATCATGGAGATGATGCTACTTGAATTTTGTTATGCTTCTTGGATTTTCAGATTCATGTTTTTTATAAAATTTGGAAAATTGTCAGCCTTATTTCTTTCAAATGTTCTTTCCTCCCCTTCTCTTTCTCCTCTCCTTCTGAGATTCCCATATGTTAATATGTTTAGTAGCCCACAAGTCTTTGAGGCTTTGTCCATTTTCTTCATTCTGTGTTTTCTTTCTATTCCTCAGACTGGATAATCCCAATTGATCAATCTTTGAGTTTTCTGATTCTGTGGCCTGCTAAAGTCTTCTGTTTAGCTCCTCTAGTAAACTTTTCATTTTAGTTATTGTACTTTCAATTTCAGATTTTGTTTGGTACATTTAAAATAATTTCTGTTCTTTTTTTTTTTTTTTGAGTTGGAGTCTCACTCTGTTGCCCAGACTGGAGTGCAGTGGCCGCTCCCGGCCACTGCAGCCTCGAGCTGCTGGGCTCCGACGATCCTTCCGCCTCAGCCTTCCGAGTAGCCGGAATTACAGGCACGTGCTACCATGCCCGGCTGATTTTTTAAAAATTTATTATAGAGATGAGGTCTCACCAAATTGCCCAGGCAGGACTTGAACCCGCGGGCTCAGGCAATCCACTCACCTCAGCCTCCCAAAGTGCGGGATTACAGGCTAAGCCACTGAGCCCAGCTAATTTCTGTTCTTTTACTGATATTATTTGTGAGGCATCATTCTGACACTTTCCTTCAATTAGTGGGAATAGTTTCTTAGACATGTACTCTTTGAGCATATTTATTTATTTATTGGCCTTTCATATTTATTCATTTACTTATATGTTTTAGAGTTATGGGGTACATGTGACCATTTGCTACGTAAGTAAATTGCACACAGGTGAGGTTTGGGCTTCCAGCAAGTTCTCCCTTCCCCTGGTAGTAGACATGGTTTTCTCCCCTCACTCCCTCCTTTAGCAGTGCCCAGCATTTACCATTTCCCCCATTTGTGCCTGCATGCTCAATGTTTAGGGCCTATTTAGAAGAGAGAACATGCAATATTCAGTGTTTTGTTTCTGTGATAGCTCACTTAGAATGATGATCTCCAGCTGTATCTATGTTGTTTCAAAGGACATGACTTTGTTCTTCTTTATGACTGTGTAATATTCCATATATATATGTACCACATTTTAAAAATTCGGTCCACTTTTGATAGACATCTGGGTTGGTTCCATGTTTTCCTTTTTGTGAACAGTGTTGCATATGTGTGCAGGTGTCTTTTTAATAGAGTGATTTATGTTCCTCTGGGTATATATATGTATATCCCCAGAAGTGGGATTGTTAGATCATATGATAGCTCAATTTTTAGTTCTTTGAGGAAATGCTTTCCACAAAGGTTGAACTAGTTTACATGCCTACCAGTAGTATAGAAGTGTTCCTTTTTCTCTGCAGCGTCACCAACAGCTGTTGTTTTTTTTTAACTTTTTAATGATAATCAGCCTGACCAGTGTGAAGTGGTATTTCCTGTAGGTTTGATTGGTATTTTTCTGATGATTAGTGAAGCTGAGCATTTTTTTCATATGAATGTTGGCTGCTTAAATGTCTTCCTTTGAGAAGTCTCTATTCAGTTCTTTGCCCATTTAAAAAATAGGGTTGTTTGGTTTTTTTCCTCCTGTCATTTGAGTTTCTTGTAGATCCTGGATGTTAGAACTTTGTGGGATGCATAGCTTGCAAATATTATTTTCCATTCCATGGGCTGTCCCTTTACTCTCTTGATGATTTCTTTTGTTGTGCAAAAACTTCTTGGCTTGACAAGGCCCCTCCTGTTAATGTTAGATTTTGCTGCATTTGCTTTTGAGGACTTGGTCAGGAAATGATTCCCCAGGCTGATGTCCAAGAGGGTGTTCCTTACGTTTTAATACAAGATTCTTATAGTTTGAGACTTCACATTTAAGCCCTTGATCCTTTTTGAGTTAATTTTTGTATACAGTGATAGGTAGGGGTCTAACTACATGCAGTTTCATTCTTCTGCATGTAGTTAGCCAGTTTTCCCAGCACTGTCTGCTAAATATAGTTTCATTTTCCCAATGTTTGTTTTATTTGGCTTTGTTGAAGGTCTGTGGCTTTATTTCTGAATTCTCTGTCCTGTTTCATTGGTCTATGTGTCTATTTTTGTACCAGTACTGTGCTGTCTGGAAGTATGATGCCTCTAGCTTTTTTTTTTTTTCCCTTGAGGGTTGATTTCTTTAGCTATTCAGGTTCTTTTTTGCTTCTATATGAATTTCTGTATTGTCTTTTCTAGGTCTGTGGAAAATGATTGATGCTGGTAATTTGACAGAAAATGCATTAAATCTGTAGATTGCTTTGAGTAGAATGGACGTCTTACTGATATTGATTCTTCCAATCCATGAGCATGGGATAATTTTCCATTTGTTTGTGTCATCCTTGATTTCTTTGAGCGGTGTTTTGTAGTTCTCTTTGTAAAGGTCTTTCACCTCTTTGGTTAGATGAATGCTGAGGTATTGTGTGTGTGTGTGTGTGTGGCTATTGTGAATGGAATTGTGTTTTTTATTTGGTTCTCAATCTTCTTGTTTTTGCCTCTGTTGTTTCTAATTGTGTTTATTTGAATTTCTCTCTCTTTCTCATTAATCTGACCAGGGGTCTGTCAATGTTATTTTTCATTTCAAAGAATCTGCTTTTTGTCTCATTGATCTTTTATATGATTTTCTTTTTGGTCTCTATTTCATTTAACTGTGACTTCATTTTATTTATTTTTATTCATTCTTGGATTGGATTTCTCTTATCATTCCAGCTCTTTTAGCTGTGATGTTAGACTGTTTACTTGAGACCTCTCTATTTTCTTGATATGTGCATGCAATGCTATAAACTTCCCTCTCAGGACTGATTTCATGGTATCCTAGAGGTTTTGGTGTGTTGTGTCTTAGTTTTTTTGTTTGTTTGTTTTTAGGAATCTTTTTATTTCTGCCTTGATTTTGTGTTAACACAAAAGTCATTCAGAAACATATTGCTTAATTTCTATGTATTTGTGTGTTTTGGAGGAGTTCCGGTTGGTGATGATATTTATTTTTATTCCTCTGTGGTCTGAGAAGATGCTTGGGATAATTTTGATCTTTTGAAATTTGTCTTTGAACATATTTAAAATAGCTAAAAGTCTTTGTCTAGTGAATCCAACATGTGAGATTTTTCAGAGACAGACTTTTCATGTGTACGAGTCATACTTTCTTGTTTCTTTGCATAGCTCATAGTTTTTTGTTGGACACTGGATATTTTAAATAATATAATGTAGAATTTCAGAAATTTGATTTCCCCTCCTCTCCAGAATTTATTGTTTTTTATTGGTTATTGTAGTCATTGGTTTAATGCCTTTCTGAACTAATTGTGTAAAATCTGTATTTCTTTTGTCATGTGTGGCTACTGTAGTGTCTTCTTGGTTAGCGAAGTGGTCAGCTAATGATTGTGTTGGAAAAGGCAGTGTCATGCGTGCAGTATTTTAACACCCCACTCAGTCATAGAAGAATGAGCCTTGGGTCTAAAACACTTTCTTACCAAGATATAAAGAGCCCATCACCCAAGCCAGGCCTTGGGAGCGCTTTTCCCTGTTTTAAACTCAGTGGGTGCTCCTTTGTTTTTCCTTAAACGTGTATGTCAGTGGTTCTCTGGCAACCCAACTTTGGTATTTCAGACTCCACTGAAGAAGAATGAGCATCCTTCTTCTTCAGCATGAGAGGGGCACACATAACCAATTGCTCTGCATTGGCTGTTGGGGACCTAACAACACTGGGATCCAATACACACAATTGAGGCTGATCTTACTCTGTCTCTTCTCTATGTAAGTAAAGTGTTGTTTCATCCAATACTTGGCTGCATTGTCTTTTTTTGGTGGCCCCTATACCCAGATGCAATGGGCAAGAGTGGTTCAAGTCCTCCTCTGGGACTGGTAAACAGCACAGCTTTCTGCTCCACTGTTTGGCGCAGTGAGCAGGCTTGCCAAGGAAATACGTTATAGCATGGTGGAAATGCAAGGGTATGTCAGCTCCATTACCCCTGGTGATGCCAGCTCCCCTGGGAGGTTATAAACTGACTGAGGTGCTAGTTGCACTGGGATCAATGAGATGGATGTAGTGTCAACTTCCATGGGGTCCCACGGGTTGCAAATGATGTCTGAGGGAAACATGGCTGCCTGATCCATGTTTCTAGCAGGCCTCAAATAAGAACAGTGGTCACAAAGCAACCTGATGACATTGCTGAAAACGAGGCTGTTGGAATGAGGTTAATCTCTGAGGAAAAAAATCAGACAAGTAGAAGGATAGATAAGGACAAGAGCCAGGAGGTCTCATGCAGCCCTGGTTGGTGTGTTTGTTTGATAAAGGGACATTGCGAACCTGAATGTCTCAGGCTGAATGGTGCAGTTAGGAATGGGGCCCAGGCCCCTGGTTACCTACTGAAAACCAGTGGCATTATACCCCTGTCAAGATAAAAGGGGAAAAGAGGGAAATCCAGACTTTTCTGAGGCTTTTAGGTACTGGTGCTCACATAACAGTATTTCCAGATTAGTTTAGGGTAAAAATTAAACTGATGACATTGGGTGGCTTTGGGGAAAACATGGTGATCCATGGTTGTTATCTGCTTGTGGTGCTTATGCACTTGTGGGTGGGGCTGTGAGTCATTTGGAGTGCTAGTGACAGTGGTTCCCACTGCCAAGTGCATTATAGACATTGACATTTTGGCTGCTTTCAGCACAGAATGTAGCCTCTGTCTGAGGGGGCATGCCCCCTCACAGCCAATAATCTGAGTCTTAACCAATGGAATGTATCCATTTCTGCCCACCTCCTAAGTTACCCAACTCCCAATAGGTTATTACAAAATAACAGTGCTGACAAGTGGCTAACAGGACATTTGCTCTGAAATCAGGAAGTGCTCCTGTAGGAATGTTACAGACTACCCTGTCACAAGGTAACATCCCAATCTGTCTGGTCCAAATGCCTCCAGGGCATGAAGGCTGTGGGTGAACTGAATGCTGGCTGAATGCTAGGGTTTGCTCTTGGTCCCTGAGGTGTCAGATATGGTCACTGTCACTGAGACAGTGGCAACCTATACTGGAGATTAGTACACTGCTAGTGACTTGGTTAATGCCTGTTTCTGATGCCCCTTGTGGAATGAGAAGCAAGACTGACTGGGATCCATAGGAAACTGTCTGCACTATGTTTTCACTGGTCTTCTTCAAGGATGCCTAGTTCTCCTGCAATATGCTGGCAGTGGGTGGGTGGGGCTTGAGCTTCAACAAGCCCAAGTCCCTAGAGAAGGTTTCGTCAGCCATTTCATGGATGGCATCCTGAGAGTAGGGCCTGCTGAAAAACATAACACTGATGTAAGAACGGACATCAGTTGGACTATAAGTCCAGGTGAGGTCTAGGGCCAAGACAACAGATTCTCCAGTCCCTCCTTCCCTGCTCCACTGGTTGCTGAGCTGCAGGTTTTTCATCAAGATTGTGGGACTTTGGTTTTCAAATCTCCTGACAGCAAGAAACTTCCAAGTTCAGCCAAATATATGCTTGAAGAGGTTTACTCTAAGGTCTTGAGAACATGTGTCCAAGACAGTTGAATTGTAGCTTGGTTATATACATCTTAGAAAAACAGAAGTAAGGAAAAAAAGAAGACAGAAGTTACAAAAAAACTATAAATCAAAACATGAGATTTATGCTGGATCGGGCTTAGAAGGTGGGACATCTTCAAGTCAGGCTCGCAGGCTATAGGCAGATTCAAAGACTTTCTGATTGGCAGCTAGCAGCAAGAGTTAGACTCTTATCTATGGAATTTTGACATCAGTCAAGGAAATGCTATGGTGTGGTTTTGTGGAAGTTGAGTTTCTTGATACGTAGAGGAATCATCATAGGTGGCAGCCCTGAGAAAATAGGTGGCAAATGTCTAGCTCCTCTGTGGATACCCAGGATCAGATTCAAATTTCCCCAAGAGATGGCTGTTGTTTTCCTTCTTTATCTGCTATGTGATCTTATGTCAGAGTCAGGTTGGAAAGTAAGTCACATTATAAACTCGTCCAATGAGGCTTTATGAGTTATATGGCATGACTCCCCAGTTCCCCTTAGTTAGGAATCTGGACAAGAGGGAAAAAAAAGATCAGTTTGCTCCTCACTACTGTGGAGCTGGAGGGTGGGAGATGGTACTAAGGTAAGTCAAAATGCCACAAAGCTCTGTGTTCTTACTGAAATTCTGGAATTTTAAAAAAATAATCACTCTCCAGGCTTATGTAAGTCTTTGGTTAATTTCAGAAGCTCTGTAAACATTAGTTCTGACAATTTTTGTCAGTTTCCTCATGACTTTTATGTAGGAGAAAATTTTCAGAGGCCTTCACTCTGCCGTTTTCAGTGATATCATCCCAAAGAGTTTTTAAAATGTGAAAAAGTCATCATTCTTTACAGGGCATAAGTGTACTTTGACCAGTCTGGCCACTTGCAGAAAGTTTTGTGTCCAGGGGAATCTTAGACTAGCTAGTTAGAAGTCAAATTTGTCAGGGAAGGAAAGGCCTGTCTGTGGGCTATAGGAAGAAGTCAAGGAGCGCAGGGGACACAGTATTCAGAGATGGGCAGTGGACGGCTGTGAGGCAGGAGCGCCGTTCAGGACCATTGTCAGAGGGCAGCAGGCCCAGTGCAGATGGTCCCATGTGCGTGTCCCTGTGCCCATCCACCTTGGTTCTTGGGGCTTCAGTCATGGGGGACTCAGTGCTGACCCTATGGCTGCCCAGATGGGACCAGCTGGTAACTGGTGCCTGGTTCCTCTCCAGCACTATCAGGCCATGACTGCTAGTTTCCTACTTGGAATGTCCTCCCGAACTTCAGGTCACGGTCTAGGTAGACATTCCCAACGCTCATTCAGCTGTTTCCTGAGAGTTAATGACTAATCCTGAGTTCAAAGACCTTTTGTGAGTGTGGGTGATGCTTCCTCCCTTAATTCTTCCTGAAGACACATGCTGGTTTCCCACAGTCAACCTTCTTGCAGTCCTGAACTGCAGGACTGTCCTTCTCCAATGCCATGTCGACGGTGGGCAACAGCGGGTGGAGACAGTGCTGGGTCTGGACTTGATGACAGATGTTGGACAGGGGTCTGGGAATGGTACGTGCCTAGTTTATTACTCGTCAAGTTAGAAAGAGTTGAGAAACACTAACCCGAATCTCTTCATTCTCATGAGGCCAGTGGGGTCTCCCAAAGAGCAAGAGACAAGGCTTTTCGGGAAGTCTGGAATGTTTCCAGTCCTTGAATGGCCTTTTTGGCTATTCAAGAGAGAGCATATGCACTTTTAATTTGAGGGATCAACATTCTCAGCCTGGGCAGCCCCCTTCTCCTTCTTTATTTCCTTTACCCCATTTTTGCTAAATCGTATCTGCATGCGCAGACTCAGCTTCCTCCTCTCCCCTCTTCCTCCCAGCTCCTTGAGATCAGTCTTCTCCTCCAATGATGATTTTCACCAGGGCGTCAGGAATCTTACATGCAGTCCCATTGGCCCTTTCTCCATTCCTGTCTTTCTCAAGTGTCTCATCAGTTGACACTTGGCATGAGTTTGTCCTTCCTTCTACCCTTCCCCTGTCATTTCTGTCCTTCCCTTGCTTAGAGAACCGAAAAGAGGCCAGTATATTTCTTTTTCTCTAGGAAAGCAAAATAAGGACGGTAGGTGACTTGTGTACTCATCAGCTTCCTGTAGTCTCCTTGGGGTGTCCCAGGCAATTCCAGAGTGGCCACAACTCAAGGCATTCTCTTCCTGCTGGAATCAGTTCATCCTCCCATCTCCCAGCTATCTTTGGACTCCCTGCCCTGAGACCTGATGGGAGCCTCAGTCCCTCACCTACAGCTTTCCAAGTTCACCTTCCAAACGTCTCTCAAATCTTCCATTTTCACTCCTGGCATGGCAACCTTGTGTGTCATCATCTGTTCCCAGAGCGCCACTACCCCAACCTCCTTGTCCCGCCTTCCTAAGAACACCCAGACAAGCACTCTGAAATCCACACACAGCTGAACGCCTTTCTGCCCAAGGCCATTGAGGTCTACAATGCAGGGGGGAGATCCCCAACCTCTGCTTCACGGCCCCAAGCGCCCAGGCCAGGGCTCTTCCAAGCCCAGGGGCCCTCAAGGGAAGGTGAAGAATGACAGGCCCCGGTGCTGAAGAGGCATTTTATTGGGGGAGGAACACGGGATATGACACATGCCTGGCAAAGGAGGGGAGCTGGTTTCTTGGGCAGAAGGCAGCCGTATCGTCTTCCAGCATGGGGCCCGTCTCTGTGAGCCCTGGGAAGCTGCACAGGCGAGAATGATTGAGCGGCAAGGAGTGGCTCTGTTGGAGGAAGACCCCGGTCAGGATGGGGACTTGAGGTCACTGAGTCTTACTGGTGCTGGCCCTTCATCAGACCCACCCTCCAGAGGAGCAGGAGGAGGCTGAGGCCTTGGGCGGGGGTCATGTCTTAGTCACAAGGACAGCCCTGGCCTGGGGCTGGGGGCTCCTTGTGTGTGTTTGAATGAGTGTATCCACGTGTACTTGTGTGTGGTGAGTCTGCATGTGTATGTGAGTGTGCTGGCGTGAGAATGCTTGCATCTGAATCAGAGACCCTATGTCTGGGCATTTTAGTGTGCGTTCATGCCCATGTGTGTTTCTCTTTGTAGTTGTGTTGTTATGCGGCTGATATCCCTCCACCTTGTCAGCTTTTCTGTGGACTTCTCTGCATCTCTGTGTGTGCCTCTTTCTTTGGATGTCATTGTTGCAAGCCCCTTGCTGCCCTCCCCTAAAAGGACAACTGGTCTCCATAATCCTGGGAACAAGGAGCAGTACTCACCAGCCCACAGAAGCCAGGCCCCTTCCTGGAAGGCCTAGACCTTGATGACAAATGTTAGTCCGTGGATCAGCATATCTGGAAAATTAAACAGACTAGTCATGATCTTGATGTGAAGAAGTTGGGAACATCCTGGACTCCCCGAGGTGGGGGGCTCTGAAAATCCAGCCATACCCAGTGAGGCTTGGGAGGGCCAGGCCTCCTTCCACCAACCAACCCAGCTATTCTGAGTGTTAGGGTGGGCAGGGGAGACAGGGTCTCTATCTCAAAATTGTCTGAGCATTCCTAGGGGGAAAAAGAAACCTGAAATGGGAGAGTTGAGGTTGGAGGGACCCAGCTGTCCTGTGACACGCAAGGACAAACTCCCTGGGGGAAATCTCTGCCCTGCAGAAAAGGGGGAGAGCTTGGAGGTGGGTACTTACCAGCAATGTCATGCACCAGGGTGACATCCAAGTGGCTGAGAATCTCATTGACCAGAGGACACACCTGACCCGGGGCAGAGAGGTGAGGTGAGCAAAGGGGCCCCTGTTAGAGATCCTGGGAGCAGAAGCAACCCCAGGAGAGATTCTCTAGGGAGATTTTCTATCTTTGTTCTGTGTCTGAAAGTGTTTGATTCCAAACAATCCCGCAGATGAGTGGTCACAATGCACAATAGGCAGCAGGAGAAACTGAAGGCATGAAAGGGGCTGGGAAGTGCCCTGAATCACACAGGCCCAGAGTTCACTCTGTGATGTCATGTCTGACTCCAAGTAGTGGGGAGTGCTCCGGTTATGGGATACACCCTCGCATAGGCTAGATGACTGTCTATAGCCATACAAGCCTGGACAGGGACTTCCAGAATGGGGTGAAGCCATCTCAGCTCCATTGTGGACAGGCACAGGGCCTGGCCTAGAGCAGAAACCAATTAATGCATTTGGAAGGATGGAAAGAACCAAGGACAGATGGATCAAGGGGTTCCATGGGGGCAATCTACTTATCAAGCTAAGAGGCTCAGACCTGCTCACCCTGGGCTCTCTCTCAGCCTGAGAAGCTCTAGGACCCAAAGGTCCAACCCCCTTTTGTCCACTTACCTTGCCCTGCACCAGCTCAGGAAGGACTTTATCCAGGACTGCTGTGATGCTGTCAATAAAGTTTTGAACGGGGAGGGGAACAAGCCTGAAAGAGAAACACCATGGGGTGATGCAGAGGCCTGGGGTTGATATGGAGAAGACTCTGAGGGCCCACTGTGCACCCCACATTTTCAACATTCAGTAATGGAACCAGGTCTTGTCCATCCACACCTGTGTTCAGGTAAGCAGCAAGGGTTCTGTCTAAAGGGAGTTACGCCACACACAGCACTGCACACACAGGTGTGTGTAGAGTGAACACATGGTTTTCGGACACAGTAGGTGTCAATAAGACTTTGGAGAATCTATGAATGAATGAACAGGGCTTCGTATGCCGTTGTCATGAGGATTCAGCGAGACGGTATAGGTGAAGCACACTACATGTGCTCAGTAAAGGTTAGCCATGACGTGGACAGCCTATTATGTCTCATACCTATTATGTCTCTCAACGTGACAGGTAACTGAAATAGGTGACATAGGTAGGCTCCATATCTTTTAGCCCTTTCATGCCTATCATCTCGGTGGAGTCCGTCGATAACTCCAATGTGGTTCCACATTACAGATAAGTAAGCCAGGGTTTAAGTTCGAGAAGCACCACACACAGGAAGCCCTCTGTCTCTCCCAGCCTCCTGTAATAAGTGAGACTTAAACCCAGATTTTTTGCTGCCAAATCCAGCACATTAGGCAGCAGGAGAAACTGAAGGCATGAGAGATGCTGGGAAGTACCCCAAATCATTCTTGGTCAGACTGGCCTAAGAAGGGATAAGTGACTATTTTCCCAATCATTTATCCACCCATTTGTCCACACATCTATTCATTCATCCTTTCCTCCATTCACTGCACCATCTAACCACTCATCTGTTCATTTATCCATTCATCTGTCTGTCCATCAAGTCATCCACCCACCCAGCCATTCACTTGTCCATCCATCCACCCATTTGTCCATCCATCCATGCCCCCGTCCATCCATCCATCCAGTCATCCATCTTCCCTCCTTCCCGTGCATCTTTCCACCCTTCCATCAGCTCACTCATTCCTTCTCCCATTGTTCCATCCTTCCAACCATACATTCCGTCATCACACGCTGCGGCCTCCAGGCGGAAGAGGCTACCCCTATGGTCTCACCTATTAAGCAGGGAGATTTTCAGGCTGCCAGGGGAGTGGGTGCAGTCACCAAGGACCAAGTGGATTCTCTCATGCTCATCTCTCACAGCTAAGATTTCTGCAGTGATGTTCAGCCTTACAGCCAGCTCCAATAGATTTCCGGCCAGGGGCCTGCAGAGGAGACGACCCTGCTGCTGTCTGGCTCCACCACATTCCAAGGCAGAGAGTTTTCTTCTCCTTGCCAGAAACGCCAGCCTCACCCCACTGCACTTTTCCCATGGTTGTACCGATCTCATTTTCCAGTAGGAGAAACCAAGGCTCATTTTCCAAGTGACCCAAGGTCCCTAGCACAGCGGCAAGGTTTGGTCTGTTGACTCCAGCACCCCCTCTCGGCTGCCCACGGTATTGGGGTCTCCTTTGGGAAGCCAGCCTCTCAATCTCTTTTGAGACCCACTCACGTATTCACTTGGAGGGTAATGCCGAGAGGGATGGTGACATAGAGACGATGGCCATCAGGGCTCTGCACGAGGCCGAGTTCCAGCAGCTGGGGGTTAGTGACCTTGATACTGTCCAGGAACAACAGAGGAAGGAGAAGAAGCATTAGCTCCTCTAGCTTCAAACCCGAACCACCTTAAACCCACCTCCCCCATCCCAGAGGTGGAGCTTCCCGCCTGGGATATGGAGACAGGAAGGGAGTCTTGCAGCCAAGGCCACATGGGTTCTGAGTTGTGCGCCGGCCTTTCCCAGCCTCTGCCCTGGACCGGATCGGACACTCACGGGGCCCGAGTCTGTGGGGCATTCCAGCAGAGGAACGGTGTCTGGACTATGTCCGTGTCCAGTATGCCAGCTGACAGCCTCACAGAGAAAGAGACTGTGCCATATTGGGTGATTGTGTGGACTGATGGGTAGATGGTCACGTGGGTGACGGGATGGAAGAGTAAATGCTTAGACAGAAGGGAGGATAGATGAATGGGGGGTGAGACCGGCCAGCAGACGAGGGGATGATGTGTGGGCAGCTGAAGTAAATCTGCACCAACACTAGTGGGGGGGAGTCACTCATGCCACCAGGGCCTTGCTGGCAGGTCAATCACTAGCGCTTCTCATGGGAACCGTGGTGCAGGAGGTCAGGGAGAATGCAGGAGGGTGGAAGGAGGCTTTCCTTTGAGCCAGCCCCTTGCTGGGTGATCTGCATTTCTCTTTTCCAGCCTTCCCAAGAGTCTTTCTCTGTGGGTACTCTAATCCCCGTCTTACCAATGGAGAACTCAAGCACAGAGAGACAGGGCGTCTTGACCCAGGTCATCATCAAGGACGTGATACATCAAGCTCAAGACCGTCTGTCTCCCAGCCAGGGAGTGGGCACCTGGGTGAGGGGGAATCTTGGAAACGGCTTTGATCCTGCCCTATCAAGGGCCAGACCCAGGCTCTGCCAGCTGTCCATTACTGTGTCCCACAAGAGACACCACGTGTGGTCTCTTCACGGGCATCACAGTATTCTTAGTCACACTGATGATATAACGGAGGAGGCAGCTTACAGACTCTTGCTTATGTCAAAGGCCATCTGTGTGTTATTGGAGTCCACAGGTGGGGAGAGAAAAATGGCCGTGCTGCAGCAGGAGAAACCTTGACAAATGACCATGGTGTCACGAGAAAGTGCTGGTAAGTGAGAGTCAGGGTCCTCACATGGTTTCTCTAGCTGTGTGAGCACTGGCATCTCTCTGTGCCTTGATTTTCCCATTTGTAAACTGGGGGTTATGAAGTTATCTCAAAGGGTCCCCATGAGGATTACAGAGGGTCCTGGGGCCCCCTTGTCTCCCGCCAGATGGGGGCTGGGTCTCAGGACTGAGACCTGGCTCCCCCTCGGCCACGCCCTCCTTCCTCAGGGTCACTGCCTGGGGCTGGCAGATCTCCAGCTGGGGTCCTCTGGCGGGGGTCAAGGCCCTATTTTAGGGCAACTCACTCAATGAGGCTGTTCAGGCCAGGGATCAGTGAAGTCACTTTACTCAGCAGTCCCCCAAGCAGGCCATCCGTTGTGCCTCCTGCAGTCTTCAGGATGTCCAAGAGTGGAAGGCCTTCCAGAATGCCCAGCAGGCCCCCCGAGAGCAGGCCATTGCTGAGGGCTGGAGATGAGCGTAAGGGTCTCTGGGGTAGGGTCCCACAATTCCAGACCCTTAGACCCTCTCCCCATGCGTCTCTGTCCCTCCCCTCACTGGATCGTTGAACATACTCCCACACACCCCTGACAGAGGCTGTCACAGACTCACTTACCACCTGTCAAGCTTCCAGTGAGATCTGTGGGACTCGAGGGAAGGGCCCCATCCAAGGGCAGGACCTGACCTAGGGGCAAGGGCAGGTCGAGCTGGGCCATGGTCTGGGCCAACAGCCCACAGAAGACAACGAGGGCCCCGATTTGAAACATCTCTCTCGGTACCTGTGGACACAACGACAGATCTGCTTGGCACGGAAATTAGAGAATTCATTCGCCGCCTGCCCATGTCCCTAGGGCGGGGTTTTCCTTTGTCTACTCCCCAGGACACCAGGGGTTGGTGAGCATCAGCATGGTTAAGCAGCTCATCGCACTGGGCAGGAGGCTGGCTGTTCACATTCAGCAACCGATTTCGTCTCCAAGACAGGGGCGCTTGCTACCTGCTTTGCACGGGTGAGGGAAGAGTGCTCACGGGTGCATAAAGCTTCCCCCAGGGTCACAAACACAGCCTGGAGAGAGGACTAGAAGCCAGGACTGTGTGACCCAGAGGCCGCTGTTGAATTCAGGGCCATTGGATTTGCTCTCCAGCTGGGCCTGCCCTAATGGCTTGAGTCATTGCCCCTGATTCTTGCTCTTCAGACAGTCAGTGAAAAGCCCTCAGCATGCAGGTGCCTGGAAACGGAAAGACTTTGCCACCTCCTCGCTAGGTCTCTTGGCCTGGATTCAGGCCAGATGTCTATGGACACCCTCGCAAGCCATACAATATCAGGGTCACATGGCTGCAGCCACCATCACGTGCAGGCCTATGTTGGGGACATCCTGGGGCCTCACTGCACACAGAGAACCAGAGGACCGGACAGGGGAAGTGACCTTCCCAAGGCCACACAACGAATTGATGGAAGCAAGTCTCCAAGCCCTCCCTTCACCCAACACACTACATACACTGGGCCTTGTCCACACTCCTCTCCTCTCCCTTAAGCTCCCCTGGGTGAGATCCTGGGGCAATAGCTGAAGCTGGGCTGCCTCCCAGATACTGCTTAGCCCCTCACGGTCCGTTCAGCAACCAGCAAAGCTGTCCCCAGCAGGAGCGAGTGCTCATGCTTGAAGACAGCTGGCTGCTTTGGTCCTAGTGACAGCTGGGAGAAATGAAATGTCTTCTTGGTCCAAAGAGCCAATTGTGCCCTCCCTAGGGAAGTAAACTGACAGGCCTCTGAATCTCTTTTGGGAAACCAGCCCTTCACGGCTGTCCTGGTCTCCTCTCTTCAACGGAAACGAAAGACCCTAGTCCCAGAAAAATGCACCAAAATGTGCAAAACTGTGTGGACAATCTTAGGAGGTTTGTGGATCACCGGTGTCCATGCTGGTCACATCAAGTGGAGACTATTGCCTCAGAGGTTCTGATTTGGTGTATGAATGTGCCCATTTCTAGTTCAGTGTTACTGGGTCTCTGGGAGAGCAGAGCAAATGACTATGCCACAGACCGACACAGACCACTCTGTTTCTCATGCAGTCTGCCAGGGCCACCCCGGTGAGGAGCCTGAGGCTCCACTGACAAGGGTGAGGGCTCACCTGGACTTCTCAGAGGCTTCAGCAGCTCTCCTGGTCTCCTGTCTCTCTTGCTCACTTCTGCTGGGGAGGCAGCCTCTTTTATAGCATGGGAATCAGGAAACATGATTATCCAATGATGGGTTTCTAGATAATTCGGAATTCTGCAATCTGGTTGTGTCTTTCAGGGCTCTCCAAAGTAAATAATTGCCAATCACATTAGCAGGTGGGACAGCTAAGCTATTTGGTTGACAAGTTAAACAGAGAAAAACTTGAGATGGATGTTACTCAAGACTTCATGGTTTGAGAGCGGGGCTGAGGTGGGGGCCCATGACCTTGGGTGGCTAGAATGTCAGGAGAGGCTGCAGTCGGCACCCAGGAGGGGACCTCCGTTTCATGTCTGGACCCTGTTCCTTGGCTGTCCCCCAAGTCAATGCATCCCACCGATTCCCTCCATCCAGGGTGTTTCTCAGTTTCAGGCAGGGTCTTCTGTTTTCTGAGCCCCTGTTGCATGACAGTCATGTGACAGGGGCTCTCTGTCCTCACAAGAACACCAGGAGGGCAGTTACTGCTCCTCTGTTACAGAGGAGGAAACTGAGGGCCCAGTGGGAATAACTGCCCAAAGATATAGGGAGGACGTGGTGGACTTAGAACTCAGCTTATTGGAAAATAGTAATAACAAAAGCAGCGTCAGCAGCTAACACCAGCTGGGCTCCTGCTGTGTGCCAGGCCTGGCATCTCAGATCCCCATAGGCCTGTGGGGGGTGGGAATGGGCACTCTTACTTTACAAGGGGACACGGAGGCCCAGGGAGGCGGCGACACATCCAGAGATGTGCTGCTGCTCAGCGGAACAGCCACACTTAGGCCGGTCCCTGACTCTGCAGGAGTTGAAGATGCCGCCTCCCCTCGCTCGCCAGTCACTTTGGGGCTCCACGTCTGCGTGTCTCACGCTCTCATGCATCCCTCTTTTGTGTCCTTGAAAAGTCCTCCCCAGGGTCCCAGATCTGAAGGATCCCATGTCATCCTGGTCTCTAGTCTCAGCCTTTCTTCTGCCTTCCTCCAACGAGCAATAAGGTGCGGGGGCCTTTGGGGTCTGTTCCACAGGTGGAAAAACAGGCACAGGAAGGCCACGGTCCTGGTCTGGCGAGAGCAGCTCTCGCTCTGTAAAATCCCACATTAGCAGAGGGAGAGAGAGAAGGAGAAATGCACACGAGCAAGGACCTACTACATGCCAGGCACTCTCCGCATTTGAACTGCATCATCAGTAGTGGTTGGTGACTGAGGATCAGAAAGGGTGGCGACTTCCCGGGGCGCACAGCAAGGGAGCGTAGGAGTCACTTCACGCCACCCTCGTAGGTCTGACTCCTCGGAAACCAGCGAGCGGCACTGCTTTCCCTCACGCCAGGCCTTCCCTGGACCTGCAAGAGTCCAAGGGGCCGGAGCTTTGGACTCAATTATTCACTCAAGGCATTCGGGGGACTCTCCCCACATCTGGTGACAGTCCTTCTCAAAGTGGTTCCGTTTTTATCTCTGTACAACTCTGTGGATTGGGTTGGGTTGCTACTACCCTTGGGAAATTGAAGCAGGTAAGACAGGGAATTGAGTCCAGTCTGTGCAGCCAACTCATGACAAGCTTATTCCCTCTGGCTTGAGGACAGGAGGCTGTGCTGTGTCACAGCAGAAGGCGGGTGGGTTTGGGCTAAGAAAACCCAGATTCCAACCCTGTGGCCCTGGGCAAGTCACCCCAGTCCCCTGAGCTTTGGCTTCCTGACCTGCAAGAGAGGGAAGGAAGTGTGAGCTTCACGGGGCTCTGGGCAATGCTGTTGGGGGCTGGGGTGAGTCTCTGGTCGTAACTTCAGGTGTTGGTTGTTTTTCTGTCTGCAGTTTCAAGTGCCATTTCAAATGCCATTTTGCTCAGTGGAAGAAACTTCCCCGATTCCTTCTGGGTCTCATTTCTGTGCCAGGGGCTTTCAGTTGTGCCAAGGAGGCTGCCCTGTCCATTTTTGACTGGCGATACAGAGACATCTATGTGTCATCCGGCCCTAGACTGATGCGACCCTCTAATTCCTTCCTGTCTGAAAGCCTCCTTCGGATTTAGCACTGACTTTCCATCTCGTGATAGACACACAGAATTGTTCTGCTGTCCCCTGACTTCTAGACATCAGACAGGACTGTGGGGGCTGCCCACGCCCACTTGCCAAGGCCCACAAAGACCCTCTCGTTGACTTCACTCTCTGGGGTCCCATCACCTCCTGGCTCTGAGAGGGGGCCTGGGTACAGACACCGCTGTCCTGAATCCCACACGTCAGCCTGGGGTCCCCGAGAATGGCAAGGTCCCACCCAGCACACTCTCAGAACATACCAGGACTATGCTCTCTTTGGGTCCTCTTGGACTCCCACACCCCCAACCCAGCACGGGGACTTTTCTAGTCTTGGGGGCAGGAAGCGTTGCTTCAACTTCATCCTACCTGTGCTATTCTCAAAGTCTCTGATGACCTGAGTTTTGTTTTGTTGTGTTTTGTTTTTTGAGTTGGAGTCTCACTCTGTCGCCCAGACTGGAGTGCAGTGGCCGCTCCCGGCCACCGCAGCCTCAACCTGCTGGGCTCCGGCGATCCTTCCGCCTCAGCCTTCTGAGTAGCTGGAACTACAGGTGTGCGCTACCACACCCGGCTAATTGACCTGAGTTTTAAAATTCAAAAGCACAGTCTTTAAAAACAGAAAAAAATAAAAATAAAAATACAGTAAAATTGGCTTTTTATTTCGGCATACAGTGTCATGAATCTTAATATATGTATGGTTTTATGTGGCGGTCGTGGTAATCGGGACCTGGAATGGGCCTTCCCTTCCCCCAAAGCACCTCATAGTCACACCCTCCCCCACCTGCTGGCAACTACCAATTTGTTCTCTGTCACTACAGTTTTGTCAGAAATCCAGGTTTTGAAACTCAGAAGCCTCGTGGCTGCTTCTCCTGAAACTGTCCTTCCTTGGGAACACAGAGGCTGCACATCCCATGCCCCAGGAGGGGAAGGGTCCCAGGGCATCAGAAAGCATGTGGAGGGACACTCCACTGGCGTCAGGACCGGTGACGTCAGCGCATCTCAGCATTTCTCAGGAACCGCAGTAGCCCTTTTCTCCCTGCTCATCAGAGCATGATCGCATTTGGGAGCCTTCGCTGGCTTGGCTTTGTGGGTCAGGTGATCCGGTGCTAAAGGGCAGAGCTGACTTTAGTTTCCCAAGGGCTCTGACCTATGCAAGGTCCATTCTCCAGACCTTGGGAATGGAATGCAGATGGAATGCTGGATCCATCCCCTGGAGGAAGCTCAGCTGGGGACAGAGTTTGAGAGGGTCTTCAGATGCGCTTGGGGACTCCAGGGATCCCCAGAGGAGGCACTCCAACTTAGATGGGAAAAACAGATGTCCTCAAGCAGAGTTTGCTTCAAGCAAGCTCCTCGACTCGAGG